>JAOEHX010011582.1:0-10693 GCA_025448015.1 Bolborhynchus lineola
TGCTGGCTGACTTTGTTTAAAAGTAAATAAAGCCTTGTGAGATCATTAGTTTCTCTTCCTATTTTCCTCTTTACTGCCTTCTATGTAGCAGCCCACCATCTACCAAACCTGTTGCCCTATTTTTGGAAGTCTCATTCTATGGAAGTGCTTTGGCTACTGTCTTCTGATTTACTTCCTTAGTATTGATTGGGTTCCTCCATATTTAGATAAATCTTTGAAATAATTGATATAGACTGAATTTTCACTTATTACTAATAATGATTTTGCAAAATATTGCCCTGGATGATTGATCAGCTTTTTTTTTTTTTTTTTCTACTACGAAGCCATAGACTGGGGAAAGCCAGCTATTGACTGCAAAGGAGAGGGCGATGCATGTCCTTGTCATTACTCTCTGAAATACCAAACTAATGGTGGGAAACGAATACACAGTTGTTTAAACAAGGTATACTTTTAGCAGTTAAAGAGGTTTTTGTCATAATTACCATTTTTCTCTAGAAAACTATGGCCAAGCTTCGTAAGATTGTGAAAAGTGGACTTTGACTTCAAAAAACTACTTAAGAAGTGAATAAGTGCAGGTAATACAGATGAAGTTCTGTTAACTCCAGTTCTTTTCTGCAGTAGTTGCCCATTCAGCTCTCTTCTGAGGAAGACAGTGCTTGTATTTTTTGAAGCCATGACAGCTGTTTAGATATGTTTCCACCAAAGTATTTCTTAGAGAATGAGCCCTCTCCTCAGGGCTCTAATCAGGGGGTAGTTGGGCTCACTAGTAATGAGATGCCTGCTGGGGAGTAGGCTCCCTTTATGTCCCTTATAGGCCTGTTGCTGGATCTCCTGTTCCATCTGAGATGTTGGGGATTGAGAGCAGATGCTGTTAGTCGCTGACGTTCTGCATCCAACCCTGAGAAGGACTGGAGAGAAAAGCAGCAGACATGGCATGCTTGCTAACAGAAAGATGCTCTGCTGTTTTGTTCTATGCTGAGCCTCTCCTGAAACATGAGCTTCTTTCTCAGAGTGCTGTCCTCTTATGGAGCCAGTGGTTTATGAACCTGTGACAGCAGGAACTAACCTGATTAACAAGCCTTGATGAAACAGACATGCTCACTGAATAAGAACTTTTGACTCTTCACTAAATAAAACCTTTTGAATACTCTGTAATACCCCAGTGTTTTACTTTTTCATAAAAATCACTTTAATTTCCCAAGTAAAGCAAAGAAACCACTAGCTGCCTGTGAGTTGGTGTTGGCAAAAGGAGCTTTTTAAGGAAATACTCACTTCGTAGTTACTTTGAATCATCTAAATTGAAATAATACTGAATAGGAAGTGCCAAGGATTTTAAGTCATCAGCAATGGATTGGGATGTTTATTCAAATCTAAATCTTTTGCCAAATTGAATTTACTTTTATGTGATAGTAAAGGCCAAATGAATCACTGAGGGTTGCACTGTGCATAGTGGTTTCATTATAGAAACTCATGTAAATGTCTCAGTTTGTGGACAGTTATTAATGCTGCTATAATCTAGAGGTCTGCCTCATGTAATGAAACAGATGCATAATGGATGGTGTATTAATTGAAACTCTCCAAGGGCTAGTTTGGATCTTAGTCTAGTTTGTTTTGATTTTCATTAGGAAGCTGATTGTATGCGTGTGTGTCAGCATTGTGAAACAAATGTTGTAAATCTTATATGGGGAAACCAGCAAATATATGTTTTTAGATGCAAGGACAGGAATTTCCCATGTTGTAGAACATCTTACATCTTCTGAAAACTGAGTTTTGGAATCAACATTGATCAGCCTAATTAAGGAAAATGAAACTCCTGACATGACAGGGGTGAGTTCATATCTTTTTAACAAAGCTAGTTCTGATATTTGATCTACAATTTTTCTTTAATGTCTGATGGAAACAAGAGGAAAATTAACATGTCTACTGGCATCCTGGACAATATATCTATTAATTCATTAAGCAGGCTTACCAGACTTATTTTCTTGGGAATTCTTACTGCTTATATATTTTCTTAATTAAAATGTCTTCTTTATCTGAAATACAAAACTAATGACTGTCGAAGAATATTAAATTAATTTATTTTGACCTCTGAAATGTATATGCCTTTCTATATTAACAGGAAAAAAATAAAGGATTGGTGGAATCTCTTATAATCAATTGAATTGGTATTTGAATATTTGTAATATTCTTGCAATTACTGTAGTTTTTAGTAGAGTAGAAATTACTACTGGACTGCCTGAGAGGTTCAAGTAAACACAGATGGTGAGTAGGTGAAGTGAGCTACCTTCTCTTTTACTTTGTTGTCAGTGAACTGGCTGTGGCCTTGACTTGAACAGTGGTGGAAGCTGGCAGTCTTCTTCATTGACATTTTGAAAGGAGGGGATGGATTCATATTTTTAGGAAGAAACTTTGAGCAGCTGTCTTATCTTCCACATGCCCATACTTTTTGAGAGAATCAAGCACTTGCTTGAATAGCAATGAAATGTCAGAAATCTTTTGCGAAAGGAAGGAAACCAAGAGACATAGCACGTTGCTTGGCTCACTCATGTTGCCTTCAGCTGATTCCTCTTCTAGTCTTTGTGCTTTCTTTATCATATAATTTATTCAGGAACTCATTTATGGTACTATATTTGTGGTGCTGCATGTAAATTGCTTACTATATTTGTACCTCAAAAGATTTTGATATGCTGAAGCCTTCCATTTCTTAGCATGATATAGAACCAGATCACAGTCATATTTTGGTTTTTTTTCTCAAAGAATCCATAAAGCTTTAATTATTTTTTTTTCAAACAGTATAAATTTCTTAGTTATATGTACAATATAGATATGTTAATTGCTGTTACTTTTCATTTCTACTAGCATTGTCTTTACCAGCTAATTTTGAAAGGAACATAATGTAGAATTGTTCCTATTTATGTTCACTGGAAGTATTAAGTGTCAGAATCCTAAGTCTACATACTGTAATGTTCTGCAGAAATGAGAAATTCCACTTAATTTAGAGTTGTTGCATTATTTTCTCCAAAATTAAACTGTAATTATGGTTTTGTATAGTGAACTGGTTCTCAATTCATTGGTAATGCTAGATTGTCAAAAATACCAGTTGTTTGCAAAATGAATGGTAGAAGCAGGAAGGCAACTAATTTATAGTCAAATAAGCTGTTACTCTGTATTTTTGCAAAGATGATTTTATTTAGCTTGAAATTGTACATGTTGATACACAGCCCACTGATTTCATAAAATGAACTATTTCTCTTCATGCCTTCATCATCAAAGGAATGACAGTCTTAGTGCAGATTTGCAAAGATTTTGGTAATGTTCTTTTTAATTGCATTATAGGATGCTGTTTTGCAAAAGATCATATTTTTCAAATGGCATTTTCCACAGCATTTCATTTGTTAATTGCTTCCATGGGCACCCTCATAATCTTTAAAGCAATAAACGTTTATACCGTAGTTCATATGAATGTTTTGCAAGGAGGGAAGGATGGCGGAAAATATCAGCAAAACACTGCCCCCTTAATTTTTTTTATTGAAGTCATTTTCAATGTGTGGTATATTTACTGAGCACTGGTAAAAATCTTTGCATAAAAAGCAGAATACAGAGTTATGTGGAATCATTATAAACTTCAAGTTAAATGCGGAGCATAGGAAAAAAATCTGGACTGCTCAATGGTCTAAGCAGTGTAACCTAGCTTTGCAATTGGCACTGCCTTCAGCTGCTGTCTTGCAGGGCTTCCTTCCACCCTGGGTGGTTCTGCCATTCTGTGAAAGCTGAAGTTATGTTTGCTTCTCCCAAGCACTGCAATTGCTGTCCTTATTGTAACTCAACTAATGAAATCACTGGATAAAACTGTATCAGACTGATTAGTAAGTGAATTGTAATAGTCACCCAGCTGGGTTTTAGCGTTGTTTAACTGAATTATTCAGGAGAAAATTATGTAGAAGTACCTTTTCTATTTTCTGATTTAAATGAAACTTTAAATGGAATGACCAACTCTTATGTTTCTGGAACAGAGCGAGCTCCTCAGCTAACTTAAACTGGCACAGAAATGGATGGTGAGGTATGCTAGCTGAGGATGTGTCTCATGTCTTAAACAGAACTGGTTTGTTTTTACAGCAGGAAAGAGGAGGATTCTCCCTCTCAAAGGGCCAGTCTGGTGTTCTGGACCCAGTCCCACTCCAGTCTCAGCACTGTTGTTGCTTGTAGCCAGGGTTTAGCTGAGCCCAGAAAGTGCTCTGTAAGCCGTATCTTATCTTCCTCCAGTGGGGAGTGCTGTCATTAGCAAAGGACCTCCTGTAGGGTGCAAAGCTGGCTGTCTTGTTGACATAACCATGGATCTTACTGCTGAGACCTGTGGTTGTTTCCAGCCTAGGGTGATGGACAAATTGTGTTCATTCATACTAGAAAGGTCAGCCTTTGTGCTTTTGCCATTCCACCCACCATGCCTTGCTCCCACGTCTTTGGATACTTGAGAGGTAGAGGTATCTGTGTTTGACATTTCAGAAATATTGATTGTTAATGCAAGTTCAGTGAGAGAATGAGGAATGAAAGCCCAAGCTTATCCTGCTCTGTTCTTCTGACTTATTATCTGTGTACCATCGACTGCTCTAGATGTCTGCTGTCTGTCTCCTTCCACCTCCTTTGAAATATGATTCTTTTCTGAAGTACTGGTTGAAAAGATGCTTGTAGGTAGGTGTTAAGAGCAAGGAAAGGTTGGATCTCTTAATGAAAGCTGTTCTGAAATCCAGTCTCTCTTGTAGAATTTTTTTCTGTCCAACAGAGCATCAATTTTTTAGATCAGTGTTGCCAAATGAGACCATGTGGAAGCAGCATGAATTTTATGTCCTCCTGAAGGAGACAAAAGACATGTGAAAATCTGATTTTCTCCTTAAGAAGAGAACCAATAACGAAACATGCTTCTGTAAAACCCTGTATGATCTTTAGAATTTTTTTTTCATGTGCAGTATATAGTACAGAAACAGGCCTCACTTGAGAAGAATGGAATAAGTCTCTAGTACTAGAATTAGATGTAGGACTGTCCAGTCCTACAACCTTTTCTGTAGGTGAAAACCAACTCTTGGAAGATTTTGAATGCTCTCAGAAAAACCTTGAACAAAAATATATAACTTCCTAAAGTTTATAAAACTTCTGTTTTAATAATTCACTATAATTCATATTATTTTCTGGAATAATGACTTAGGAAGTGCTTAATTAGATAGGTATTGTTTATAGTTCGGAAAAAAGGAGCAGCATATTACCTGATGTATGTAAGGTGTGCTTTCACTTGCAGGAGATGCATAGGTTTTTCTTTAAGAATAAAAATAGAAGTGTGAAATATAATGTTGTAATTATTGAAATTGTAGCTTCTGTTTAAAGTCATGCCATATCTCCGATATAGTGGATGTGCTGCTTCTGCCTGTGCCCTGCTTGCATACAAAACTACCTGGCACTGATGGTACTAACAAAAGAGGAAACCAGGCATACTGCCTGAGCCTCTAGTGTTGAACAGATGGGCCTAGAAGACGGAAAAACTTTCCCTCTAAGCTCTTGTTCAGGGTTTTAGAACTCTGCTGGATTGCTGGACCCTACGATAGGGTGCATGAGTACATGGAAGATGTTTACTGGGGGAAACAAACTGAGGAGGAGAGAGCCACAACAAAACATTAAGAAGGAAGAAACCAACCAAGCAGTGGACAATACCATGCTAAATATCATTAATACTTTCCCATGAAGTAGACAACTATTGAATTAATACTGCATTAATCAGGAAATATCAGATACTCTGTGTATTGATGACAGTGTTTCAGATTGCAAGCCTTGTATTGGCATTTTGGGATTTCTGTGGATTAATAATGTTTCATAATCAAAATAGGTGGCTGCAATAATATACTGGTGTCAACCAAGATACAGCCCCTCACTGGAATATATGATGATCTAAAATAGTAGAAATAATTTGGTTTTAGAAAGAAAGTAGAAGGAGAAGCAACAAAAATGTGAAATCTTATGCTTAATACCTTAAAAATCTTTTATTTCATATAAGTGCAAAAAATTTAATAGTACTTACTGAGTGTTCATTTAGCTGCACATTCACATCTCTAGAAGGTGAATTTTGGGGATGGCACATTGTAAGTAGCTTATGAGCTTCACAAGATATGATCACATTTTAAACAGTGCTTATTCTGTGGAATAATCTTCTAAAGCACAAAATATTTTTTGTGTCACTGGTGGCGGAGACTGTATATTCTGAAAGAGGTATTTTCTTTTTAATGTTATGCATAAACTTATACATGGAATTTCCACAGTGACAAGGAACAATTTCTTTTCACTTTTTTCAGTTTTAAATTAAACACATTAGGAACATTAAAAATATTCTTGGGTTTTTTTCCTTCTCATCTGCAATGCTGGTGTCGTTTTATAAGTTCGCGATCTCACTCTTGTCTTTGCTTGGCCCCTGGTCCCTGTCTGGGGCTGCCTTTGCAGATGCTCATTTCCTCCACTTTACATCTTGCATTAGCAGTAATATTTTTTTCTCTCTTTGTTGACAAAATAATTATGACTCTAAATGGCATTCTCCTCAATTAATGATATATAGGAATGCAAAATAGTCTTAACAGTTTAGTTGTGCTTTGATGTAGCCAAAATTTTTGCTATAGCCATCACTCAATAGGGTCATTCAGCTCCTCACAACTGTTAACTTTCCTGCCCTGCCAGCCTGTACTGAAGGCAGAAGATAAGCAGGAAAGGGTGCCTAGAGGAGGGTGGGAGTGATGTTCCTGGACTGGCAGTGCCCAAGACCCTGGTGCGTAAGTACCCAAGTGCTGGTGGGGCAGGGAAGAGGCCAAAAGAGTACAGTTCTGCTTATATTAATTTAATAAAGATAAATAAAGAAGGATGCTATTTTTTTTTCTTTAGTTGCTGTAATTAACATACCTCCTCCCCCAAAAGAACTATAGCTGGCTTTGTGTGATTGTGCTTATTTCAGCAAGCAGCTAACATGTGCGGAGTGTAGAAAGTATACTACTTGATACCTGATTATGTCTTGTGGCAGTGAACTGCCTTTGTAGGTCTATCATAAATTCATGCATTTCTTACAAATACTGATGTATGATCAGTTGATTTGGCAGTGGCTTATGGCATTGGTAAGTCCACTGCTTCCAACCAGGCAATATAGCAAAATTTTCCAGTAATAACTGCAATAAAAACTGTAGTAGAGCAAGAACATACTTTTTCTTTGTGTTTTCAATAATTTCTATAATTCATTTTTATAACCTCCCCATACACAATTACTTGGTTTATAACAGTTTGCAGTGTAGCATTTTATAAGGCTTGGGTTTTGTATTACTTTTTTAAAAATCTTACCCAAGTAGAAAATAATAAAAAAGAAACCTCCTCCACTACTTACTGCCTTTTCTCTTTTGGATTTCTTCCTTCTTTGCCCTTTGCTTTAACCATAAATCAGTATGCTAGCTGTTTCTACTGCTTCATTTTTTTTAATCATCTTTTGTATTATTTTCATTTTGCTCATCTCTCTTTTAATTATAACATTGTGCTGCAGGTACTTCAGAAAATAGCTTGACATGAGCTTAATAGTTCAATATGTGACCAAGAAACTTTTCTCTCTGATACATGCAGAAGGTCCTTGAGATATCAGATGCCCTCTGTGGCCTCATTTTCATGTCAGTAGTTTGGTTGTAGCATGTAGCTCACTAAATAATGAGCCTAATTTGTTCTAAACCAAAAAAGTACGGATGACTTTTTGATTTGATTTTGAGTAATACATTCCCATAAATAGGCTTTTTAAAAATGTGCTTGTGTATGTACAGAAAGGAAAGCTTAAACCATGCGGTTAAGACTGAACAATCTCAACTGACACTGTCATTATCCCATTTAAAACTTGCATTTTGGGTTTGGTGTTTTTTAGTTTGAAAGAGCTTTACAAACTTCATCTCATCACAAGAATCTCCTTTGAATTGCTTTGAATTCAATTAATTTATGTCCTCATCATGAGCATCAGTTATGTTAGGAGGCTCGTCTTTAAAAGCAGACAACTATATTTTCTGTATTCCTTGTTTAATTGGAGAACTTTGAAGTTGTTCCTCTTGCTTTTCTTTGCAATCAGTTTCAAAGAAAATTCTTTTCTGAAGGGGATTTGCATCACAAGATCATGCAGTATACTTCAGGACTGATGAGAGAACTCCCAGGGGTTCTCCCACTATTGTGAATGAATGTAGTACTGTAATAGCTTGCAGAATCTGGAGACAGATAGCAGGGTTTTTTCTTTTTTCTGTGGAAAATATAGCTTTAGGATTTATATTAAAAAATAAATTGTTGGTAAGTCACTGGTTTGTGTTTGTCTGAAAGAGACCTATAATTGTGTGGCTGAGAACTGTTAGGTAGAAATGCTTTCCTTTGAATTAATTTACATTATCATCATTGGTATAATCCCATCAGCAAGAAACAGATTCCTATGACTAAGTCTTCTACATGTCTTCAATCTACCATAAACAAAAGTGTGCAAAAAATATTATTGCATTGCAATTGGAAGGGTAACCTGCCTTTCTAAAACGCCTTTGAAAAGCTGTCTACTTGATTACATGCGTAATTCCTTCTACTCAATTTGGTGCGGCAGGATTTCTTTCCTTGATTTCCTGCTGGGATCACTGGTTGATGGCTGGCTGATATCTTGAGCTTGTGATATTTTTTACCCTTCCTTCCATTCTGATTCTTTAAATATCAGATTACACTTCTCTTTCTGGATAAATGGGACAATATTCTCCAGAGATAAATAATTCTCCTTGCTTTTAGTGATACTGGGCCCTTGCCTTGGATTCAGTTACATCTTTTCTACCTATTAATTGATCTCACTCCATCTCCACTGTGTCTTGCTTCCAGCAGCTCCAAGTGGTAAAGCTTTTAGCTGCTCTTTTAGCCTGCTCTTGCCAGATGGCATTGAAAGGAATCACTGTAGGTGTGTTTGGTGGAGTCTTTCCAGTTTTGATCCAAACATGACTTACATTATTAGCTTTTAATGAGGCATTTGCTTTCCAGCCTGTGGTCAGTAATGTTCCCCAAATTCTGCAGGGTCTCTCCTCTGTGGTCATCAATCACTGTGGTTAAACAAGGAAAAGGACAGCCAAGAAAACTGCTCAGTGGATATTGCACATAACTATGTAGGGGCAACTGAGACTTTAAAAAAAATAAAGACTTAAGCAGAGGCTGGAAAGAGAGGCAGATGCTTCTCATTTTATTAGTAATTCAGAGCTTAAGTGAACTAATTTGTACGTGCCACTTAATCATCTGTGTATCCTTCTATCAATATTCTTTCAGTTGTCAGGAGATCATACTTCTTGAAATTTCTCTGGCTTTCTTAATCCTCAAATTTATCTCAGATTTGATGTGCTGCATTGGCCTACAGTATCCTTGCCATGCTAAGACCAAAAATTTTCCCAAAGGTGAAAGAAATTAGAAAATATTTTGAAACTTGTAAACGTTAAATAACACATTTTCATTTGCCTCAATTATTTCCTTTTTTTTTCAATTGTAATTTATTATGTTTTGGAGATTAATATTTTACAATTTTCACTTCCAAAATGTAAGGCTGGTAAGTTGAAAGACTGTATAAAATACTATGTTACCTTTCAAAAGCAGAAATGAAGCCACTTCTGAGATGTAAGTTTATAATATAGAGTGTTTGTGTACAGAGCTGATCTCAAATGGAGCTCCTTACTGGAGATTCTTTTAACTTCTTCTCTCCAAAATACATTTTTTTTTTTTATTGTTGTTGTTTTAGAGTTTTGAAAGCCCATGTGTTCAGTTCAAACTTCAAGTAGGGAAGTAAATATTTGAAAAGCATGTCAAATATAGCATCTGGCAGGCTTTTTTTGTTTCTGTTCCAAATCATTTAAATAGACTAATACAGTTATTTAAACGCAGTAAACAACTGCAACTTGAAAGATTTTTATTTTTCTTTTAATTAGGCTTAATGTTTCTCATACTCATCCAGTTATTCCTCACTCTACAGAATTTCTACAGAGATTTCCAGTGAGAACTTCCCTCTTCCAGTATGTTTGGCAGCTTCTCTTTGTTCAGAGGGGGATGCTAGCTGGATGCTGCTCAAAGTGATCACTGGAAGAAAAGCATTTTTTTCATCTCTCATAGGATTAACTCATCATACCTACCTGGCAGGGGAGACACCATGACCAAGCAGACGGTTTTCCAAGGGTGAGGCACATTCCTTGCACTCCGGATGTGCTGACTCCTGTGATTTCCCCAAATGCGGGAAACTTTATTTTTTAAAAGAGGAATTAGAGATGTGTGCATGTCTATGGGAGGATGATATCATAGGCATTGCAGAAACGTTGTGGGAGGGCTCCAATGACTGGAGTGTTGGAATGGAAGGTTACAGGCTCTCTAGAAAAGACATGCCTGGTAGACGGGGAGGGAGAGTTGATATTTATGTTAGGGATAGGCTGGAGAGTATGGAACTCTGTCTGGGCACAGGTGAGCAGACAGTAGAGAGTTTGTGGGTCAAGGTTAAAGGGAGAACAACAATGGGAGACATTACTGTGGGGATCTGTTACAGACCGCTTGACCAAGAGGACTTGGTGGATTAAGCACTCTATAGACAGATAGGAACAGCCTCACGCTCGCAGGCCCTTGTTCTCATGGGAGACTTCAACCACCCTGATATCTG
>JAOEHX010011586.1:0-18697 GCA_025448015.1 Bolborhynchus lineola
AGTCTGAAGCACTTACAGTGGGGATGCATCAGCATACAGACTTCTGTAATAACATAAATTCTTAGGCAACCCTTTTAGACCCAAAAACTATGTAGGACTAGAAATATTTTTATTCCAAGGTTCTACCTACAGGATGTGTGTTATTCCAGTACTAAGTAATGGTAAAATGTGTTGATATGCTGATCATTCTATGAACACCGTACAGTTAATCAGACTTGCATATGAAGTCTTATTTAAGGTGGCCCAGATATTGCCTTCTTATCAATCTAAACTACTAATTTCTAGTGCGCAGTTTAGTTTATGCAGTTCAAGCTATTCTCACTCTCTCTGCTCAGCAGCTAAAACAAAAGTGTGTCTGTAGAACACCAGGAAACAGAACTTTGACAAGTGCTACTTGGTCTGGTGCACAAGAACTTAACCCCCAAAACAGAAAGAAAAAAAAAGTTACCTTCACGTGATTCATATCTTTAAAACTTTACAGTGCTTTCATTGTATAAACCACAAGCTCCTGGCAAAGTAATCAGTTTTCTTGCTATTGCAACATCTCTAAATCTTAATTAACAGTCTCAGATATAGAGGAATCAAAGTCGCTCCTTTCAGAAAACATTCATTTTCTGTTCATTAGTAGTGTGCCCCCCATCTCAATCCCTCAATTCAGAGAACTTCAGTTACATCTGATAAGGTGCTTTATTTTGTGTTCAACTCGTTTTCCAGTTCCATTAGTTTCCTAGAAGCTTTTACTTTATTGGATACATCCTGACCCTGTGAAAAAAGTCGCTGGCGTTCCCTGAATGTCAAGTTTTCTGGTGCTCCAGGTAAATCTGTATCCTGACTGGAAATGGGAAGAAAAAAAAAAAAGTCTTTATAATTCTTATCTACAGTACTCCTAAATATAATGATTCTTAGTGACATGTATGGACCGATAGCTTTCTGACTACAGCAAAAGATTCTGTTTAGTGTTTCACAAGGTTCTGCTCCCCACATGTACTTTTAATTCTGTCATCGTGCTATCATTTTGACAAATTAAGGGCTCATGACCACCTCTGTCACATACATTAACCTGAATGAAATTGCTTCCTGGTTTTCAAAGTGCAGGGCAGGTGCAAACTAAAGCTTTGTCTACTGTATGAGCACAGCATTACTGTTACAGCTAAATTAACAAGCCTTTCTCTTGTGGCACATGTCTAGGAAAAGCACTGGAATACAAAGCTTTTAGGTCTTAGCAAACAAAGCTACCAGTACTGAAGTACACTGCAGCAGCTGCAGCACCCCTGTATCATGTTCTGTACTGGCTAAGCTTACAAGTGCAATCACTGCCTCAACTCTTGCACTGATCTCTTATCCCTGTAGCAAACAGATTTTTGCATTGTGTTTTACCACAGTGAAGGTCTCAAATCATTCTGGAATAATACTCTACATATGTGATTAACTCTCATATAACAAAGCCTTACTATACATTTAAATTTCTTGATCAGAACTTTCACTTTAGCTCCAAGGTCTGTGCTCTGCAGAGAATCACTGACTATATGTTAAAATGCAGGAATTGGGCTAATAGCTTCTATAGAATCCCAGCCGAGCCCAGTCACAGCTTCAGTATGCTACACAGTAAAGCTGCCATTCACATATAAGATACAGCCTGTATTATTTATGCTTATTAGCAATTTGGTAAGAATTCCACTAAGAGGTACTGTTCTGATTTATAAAGGCACTTAAACTAGTGGAAGTTGTTCATTTACACTGATCATTCCATTTACTCAGCTGTAGCACTGAAATTTGCTGCCATCATGCAGTACTTCAGACCACTGAAAGACTTGTGGAGAACTTAGTTGCATATTATAGTAACCCACGGTACTCCAGAGCCAGATGCAGAACTCCTGAATAGCCCATGAAAATAAAACAACAGCCAAGCCAGGTGTATAAAAGTTAAATGACTCCTGCATGTCACCTTTTAGATCGTTTCTCTCTTGGATCTCGACAGACTTCAGGGGCCCCAGCAGCTGCTCCTGTAGATCCAGTGTATGAATTTATTCCTTATGCAAAAGAAAAAGTAAGTTGAAAGACTGCAGTTACAACCTGAAAGTTTTATATTCCTTTAAAAAGGTGCAGTGCTTCTTTCGAGAACTAATCTCAAACCAGATTCAGAAATAAATTTAGAGGGCCATCAATATTTAAAACCAGTACTACTAAATTCCATCCCCTCCCCCAAACAGCTATAGTTTTGTTATTTCTGATTTTGAGGCAGAATTCATTTTGTGTAGGCTTATCCAGCACATACTGATTCAGTCCCTATCTTATAATGGCTTACTCCAAGAGAGACATTAGAGGTTGTTCAAGGAGATTGACAGAAAGAGCAACACACTTAAATATCCTGTAACAAGCCCCACAGGAATAGGTTAGCTGCTGCTGCTCTCTGAGGCTAAAAGTAAGCCAGGATTAAGATATACCATCTTTGCAATTCAGCAGAGTCACACTTTTTGTCTCTGTTTAGCCTCATTAAATAAACTATCACTTAGAAAATGCACCCCCCTCCCTTGAATTTAAATTTCAAGCAAGTTATCTTGCAGCACTGCACCTTTAGTCTAACTTGATCTAACACACAGGTTTTACACATTATATTAATTGTTTCTAAAGGCCACAAGACAAAACATTTTCTTTCCAATCAAAAAGTTCATTGATTTAGTTGATATTTAGGACTGTATTATCTTAGTAACTGTCAGGAAAAGAGTAAAAAGTGTCAGCACAATACTCAGATTTGTCTGCAGACAGTTCTAGTCTCAATATTGTATGTGTTATGTCTTGTGTACCTTCTTTGGTACAAAAGGAAATGTTTGCTTCTTCCACTGGTACATGTAACTTACAAATACTAAGTAAGGCATATGGAACACACAAGCAAGTTCAGGTAGTGTGTTGTTTGCTAATTTTTTTCCACCAAAACTTTGCAGCAGACCAAATCATACACAGTCTCCCAGGCATATGAAGGGGTTTTGAATTTCAGAAATGTATCTTACATGCATGTCCCTCCTTTGAAAGGGCCCACATGCTGTGGTTCACACTTCCACCTGCTTGGCAGTTTTGATTTGGGTGTTGATTTTTCTCTTGGTTAGTTGACAGACCAAATGGTTGTGAAGAGACCCAGTGGAAGAAGGTAAGAGCGCAAAATTTGCAGAAGCGTGGTTTACTGGAGTTAACGTTGAGAACAGAAGAGAGCCATAAAGGAAAGGAATGTAAGAGAGTCAGCGAGATGGGAGATGGTAAACTGCACAGTGAATTCTGCATTTTGTGCAAACGGCTTTGTACGTTACGCAGGCAGTCTTCTTAGAAGCTTGAGCAATCAGGTGAAGTTAACCTGTTCTCATGGCTATTTTGAAAATTATGAAATAAGAGTATTCAGAATTAGTTGTATGGTTTATGAATTAGGTTATTAAAGGCGAAGCATCATACTACAATATTCCTTAATTGTTACCAAACCCCTAGCCAAATCTCTGTAGATTGTCCTGTGGATTGCTTTCCAGGAAAAATAAACGCGTGCGCACAGAAAATATCACTGAACATATCACTTTCCTGAGATTCATTTTTCCATTAAAGTTAATGAAAAACAGGACTGGGAAATGCATTTACATATGAGATGGCATTCTGGGTTATGGACGATGGGAGGCAAGAAGAGTAGAGGTGACAACCAGTGACTGACGGTTCCAGAGTTATTTAATTCATTACATGTACGGACTTCAACGTGCCAAACAGGAAGGGAAGCGAGGGCCTTGGGAAGCCTATGCATTGTGATGGAAGGCACAGTTTATATTCTGTTACAGTCTGTTTCAAATAAGAATTTCTAGAAAAAGACAGTCCTCTGAATGAACACAAATTCAGTGCAGACATGCAGGCCAAAAGTTTCATGTCAGCAGCCTGCCATTTCAGAATATTCCTAAGAGCGAGCTAACAACACAGTCATAGTGTTTAAAGAGAATCTCTTCTGCTTATTTCCTGTCTTTAACCTTATTTTTTAACTCGTTAATTCTTTGTGACTTAAGGTGCTCAAAGTTAGAGCCCTCCTGATAACAACCATGATTTGGGTTCACTGGCTGAGGGCTCACATGCACAGGAGGCAGGCATAATGACAGTGTTTCTCCGCTGTAATGACAGCACATCGCAGGTAGCGTGCAGTGTGTCTACTTACAGTCTAGTGACAGCACACTGAAAAGCTAAAACCTTCCCTCACCTTCCTTTCAGATTTAGAACCTATGACAGCCAGACAGGAGTGACTGACAGGTTTACAAGATCCATAGGGACTACTACATCACAAGATTGCACAGGCAACATCACAGTAAATAAAAAGTTGGCTTTTTATCTTTAAAGGAGTATCTTGTGCAACTTGGGTGCTGTACTGACCCCAAAGAATGAAACTGCAAAGCATCAACCGTTGCCAGTTGGACAGTAATTCTAACAGTTGAACTACTGTTCTTTCAGCAATATTAAAACTACGAGGTACTGTGTAGTGCTACACTGTGGCACTGGAATGCAGCCCAACTGTAGCAGAAGCTAATTTGCTCTGCAAAGGAAAAGATGCTTTGCTCGGAAACGATGACTAGAGCCTCAGCTGAAAAGGATGCAGACAGGAAGCTCAGAGTATCATGTACCTGCATGGCCTCATCCACCATTCCCCTCAGAAGAATACAGAAGAAAACAAACATCAGGGAAGCACTGGCAGATGCTAATTTTAAAGACAAAATATTGTACTAATAAAGTGCAAATTTATAAGCATAAGATCTACATAGACACATGCTCCAAGAGCAAAGTATTTAAGATTCCTCCTACACGGCAGTGGTTTAAAAAAATTTAGCATGGAACTTTGGACTGAGCTAACTTTGAATTCATGAGTATAACTAAAGTAGTACTCTGCAGATAAAACACAGTGCTGAAGTTACTCACAGCTACAGCTCTACTTGAAATTAAACTCCATTATGGTTGCCCCGCTGGAGTTGTAAAAGAAACAAGATGAGGAGACAAACAAATACAGGACATAGAAGGGAAGGGAAGGAGTAAGACAAAAAGCACTAAGATGAAATTTAGGGTTTTGTCTCTTTTTGCAAGAGAACTGCACTGTACAAACCAGAAGTATGGGAATGGTGCCTAATACATGAAACTAACTGCATGTCCTATATGCCTCCTGATGCTTTTCTATTTAAGAACTGCATCTACAAAGGTCATTTCTAAAGCCATTTGCACATACCATTAAAAGACAGAACCCTGGTACCAATAACGAAAGCAGAAGATAAGCTCTGTCCATGAGCCCATTAGAAAAGGTTTCCTGTGTTCAAGAAAGGTGCACTTCCAGATGCCCCGAGTAAACAGTGGTCAGTCATATGAAACAAATCACTGAAAGATACAGAGTGAAAGCCAAAACCAACAGTACTTTGAATTGGTTGAGTAACAGTTAAAAGCACTTCTGATTCATTGTGTGAAAGATGGAATTTTTTGCTTTTGAAGAGTTTGGGTAAAGAACGAGGAAATTTGAAAGATCAAAACAAT
Source organism: Bolborhynchus lineola (assembly GCA_025448015.1). Taxonomy (NCBI): domain Eukaryota; kingdom Metazoa; phylum Chordata; class Aves; order Psittaciformes; family Psittacidae; genus Bolborhynchus; species Bolborhynchus lineola. Next base: position 5,527 of record JAOEHX010011586.1, read on the forward strand.
TAAAAATTGGAGAACTGATACTAAGATCAGGATTTAAGTTAGATCACCACAGTGAAAATAGTGATTAAGTGGGGAAGAAAATAAATCACAAAGTAAGAGATCAATCCACAGCACCAGAGTTGAAAACATAAGGATAGTTCTGCAGAGATGGTTGATGTCACGGTGTCTACCTTTAGAGCTGCTGGCATGGATGACACTCGGTTTGTTTGGTGGGGGCGGGGGCTGGCTTTTTTTGGCAGTAGTACTGTTGGCATTGACTGGAGATGACTGGAATGAGTTGGAAAGAAAGAGGCCATCTGAAACTGGGCGAGGCTGGCGGGAGGGCTGCTGTGGCTTAAGGGTGGCAGGAGGAAAGTCACCATAAGATTTTCTTGTGCTGGAGTACTTATCCTGACCTGCTAGATTGGAATCCTCCTCCTCATCATCATCATCATTGTATGCAACAAACTTGGCAGTATAAATCGTGTCAGGGGAGAGGACCTGTGTTTTGAGGTAAGAGGTGTTTCGCTGAGGTGGGGGAGGAGGAGCGTTAGATGAAGGGGTTGGGGATGGGAGTTCATATTCCCGTGGAAGCGGAGGTCTGTACAGACCAGGCTCATCAGGCTCCAGTAATCTTCGTTCTGCTTCATCGTGTTGCCTGCGCCTTTCAGCCTCTAAGCGACTGTAATACTCCTCTTCCTGTCGCCTCTGCAAGACCAGAGGAAACAGAAACGCAGTGGTCAGAAAGACAGACATTTCAATCTAAGAGCAATTAAAGCACTCCAGCACCAAGCTATAAACACCTTTTTTTGTCTCCTTTTCTGGCAATCGGCAGGGCATCTATATGGACTCATACAAAGAATATTTACTATGAAAACCACGGCACTTGTCCTGCAACACAGCATTGCTTTTATTTCCACATTTACCACTACCTGCAGTAACTAAGGCAACTAACTGCCTGTGCGAACTAAGGGCGATTCCAGCATTCATTGCTCAAAATGTAACCACAGTTAGTAAGAGGTAGGTTTAATAAAGCTGTAGAGAATGTGTGGGAAAGGAAAAGAACTAAAATTAACTACAGTCTTAAAAAAGGAACTTTGTCATTTTGCTACATGGCTATACAAAGTAAATTAATGAACAGAGCCTTGGAACAGATGACTCCTAACAAAAGCTTCTTGTTTAAGTACCAGGAAAACTACTTACACGTAGAAATCAAATCACAAAGAACTTTTCTAAAACAGATAAATAACTGTTTTAAAATAAAAAATATTAAAAATTAAAAAAGCTATGCTAGTGATACTCATATGAGCCTATTCACTATTTAAAAGGCTGTGAAATATTGTCTATGTATTTTTTCAGTTTGATTTTTATTGACTTTGAACTAAATTGCATTTAATTCTGTTCAGCTCTTTAGTCTAAACCACATCACAAATTAATACAAAAGTCTACTCAGGGGTTAGTTTGATAACAAAAATGTTTGGAAACCCTATGTTACAAGAAACCTTCTGTCTAAGCATAGTGTAACTTCTGCTGGGAGTATGATGACCTTTCAACCAACCATCCTTTCTGCTTTTAATCCATGTGTTTAAAAAATTCCACTGTATCTGCTTATCTGCTGAGCTCTGTGAGTCAGTTACCCTAGAAAAATCTGATCTTGTACCTCTACAGCAAAGACTTGAAACTCCTTTCCTTGTAATACTCTCCAAAACCACAGTAGTGGTCAGATGATACCGAGTTCTGAGCTGGTAGATATATGACTGTGTCAGTCAAGATCTGACAGTGAGAACCCTGGTGATCCAAATGTCATCTGGCTGTGTCACTGCCTGATATTAAGAAAGCTGTGGTTGGTTTTAGTGTTGCCCAGTTTTGAACAATTAAGCTTCTCAAATGTTCTGAAGGAATACAGAAGCCTGAATCTTTGGAATCTGCTTGACTGCACAGTGACTTAACTGCAGAAATTATTTACTTTCTTTCTAGGAACCAATTCCTTTCCTCCTGTAGTCCAAATGTGAAAGACAATATGGAGTACCCATCTCCATTACACTGTGTTTTCCATTTCTCTCTGTACCTGTATCAAACAATTACTGCAGAAATATTTAAGTGCCATGTCTGAGACACAGCAAACCCCAACACCACTAAGCCAATATAGTAAAGAGGAAAGCCCTTGCCACTGCTAAACACCTTCAACTGGTGAACCTACAGAACTGTTTCTGCATCTTCCAGCCTCCACGAATGGGCTGTTTAATTACTTTTTGGTTTATACTGGATAAATCGAAGCCTTAGGCCATGACCCTTATTACTAGGACTGCTGCATTTAACCCCCGCTGACCCAAGCATTACTGGCTGGGCTAAAGAGGAGAGGCCTGTCAGAACCCTTGCAGCACTTGGAAGACCACAACCTTTTCTTCAGCCTCTCTCCTGGTCCGCTCCTCCTCTTGCTGTCGGCGCTCTTCTTCCTGCCTGGCCCTGTCTTCTGCTTCTCGTTTGCGCATTTCTTCCAGCTGCTGCTGCCGTCTGCGCTCTTCATCCTGTAACTAACAGACATGCATCTTCAATTGTTTGGTCGCTCGTAGGTAAAATGGGTCAAAATAAATTTAACCCAAGTACTTGCAACTAAAAATAACTATCTGTAGAAAACACTTTACTACAGATAAACCAGCATCATTTCCAGCTGTTAAGAGTATGCTTTGTTACGCTGGTTTTTCTAAAATCAGTAAGAGGGTGGGAGGGGAAGAGATGCACAGAACTACATACATGAAACCACAAAACACACAGAGAGACATTTCTGACATTTTTAGCAGTCTTACATAAAACCCTAGCAGAAGACTGAGGAGACTCAAGTTCCAGACAGCTTCAGCAACCATGGTCTCACAGGTGCAGTAAAGTGAAATTAAATACTTGAAACCAACAGCCCACAGCTCAAGTAGCCAGTTGGTTTTTCATTCTGCATTAGTATTTAAGAACCGTAAAATCTTTACTCTTTAGTCAAAGGGTCAATCCATTTAAAGTAACAGGCTCATTCAACAAGTCTGCAAATAGTCTCAGGAGATAAATAAGATCTCCCATCTGTATCTGCAAACAGATGTGTTTTGGAAAAAGGAGAGTGCAAGGCAATGAAATCTTTGACTATCGAGACTGAACAGCTCACATGAACAACTGATGTCCAAACAGGCAGTTTTATAAATGCTTATGATAAACATTGCACATATAAAACTGAGCAACAACCTAAACTTCACATGACTCTCTAAAGCTAACAGTATCTAAACCCTTGATTGACAGGAATATTCACTAGCATAGTAATAGTCACGAGTAGAAATTAAATGGACAACATGCTGTTATTTCTTACTGCAGCATATGCTTTAAAGAGACACCTCTCACCCCCACCCCCCTTCACACCAACTGGTATAAATCAATAAATCACTGGATCTTGCTATAAGCTGCATGCAGCCTAGATGCTTCTCTACCCCTGCATTTGTTTTTACACTCTGGTTTCATTTTACAGAGTCTTAAGGTCCTTAAGACACAAAGCAATAAGGAAAAAGAAGTTGAGTTTTAATAGACTTTGTGAGGACAATCTTTATGTAGGTATCTCTTCCCCCCAGTTAATCAACAGGAAATATGGTGGGTTTTTTTTAGAAACATTAGATTTTCTAATCAATTTTCCAATCAATTCTAAAAAATGAAGGTTGTTTTGTTCTGGGTTTTTATTCTTGCTAATCTGGTAATAATTCGCCCTCATTGGTCATGCATTATTTGTGTTATGAGCATCTTATGACCTTGTACAACAGGTATTTTGAAAACACTTGCCTTCTGTATCTTCAAGCAGCTGTACTGACTCATTGCAGTAAAAACACCTCTCATTTCAAGTGTTAAACCCCACTATTTTGGAGCATGAAAGCTAAAGAACAAAATTAATTCATTTCATTTAGGCACTAATTTGGCAAATGTATACTACCGGGTGCTACCTCTGCGTAAATTCCCCTTATTCAGGGCTAAAACTTTCATCATTCCTAACCAAGCCCAACATAAATATAGTGATGGAGTTCAGCATATATGGGAGAGCAGTTAACCAATTCCCTATGTGGATTATGACCTCTTCTTGTCTGGGCTATTAAAAAGACATTATTTTAGCAAAAGAGATAATATTGCTGTCAAAAGGAAAGACAGCCAGTAACTCAAAAGAGCTTATAGAAGAGAAGTAATTTCCTCTCAAAAAAAAAAAAAAAGAAAACAAAACCAGAAAGGGTGAAGGGCAGGGAGGGAACTGCACAGTGAAAAAAATACAGGAAAATTCCTTAACTCTGGCCCAATTGCAGTAGGAGAAAAACTCTGAACACGGCAGTTCCTGATCCCACATTACAACCCAGATGCCTTTTTGCTTAGTAGCAAATACTCTGTTCAAGTGCACTTGAACAAGAAAAAAATTCAAACTAAAGGGGAAACAGAATATTTTCTTGTGACCTTAACTAACAGACAGAAGGGAAAACTGGGCAGGGTGCCCACCCGGGAACTGCTGTCAGCATCTGAACCAGAATAATTGCTAAGACAACTGTATCCAGGTCAGAGGCTATGCTAAACAGAACATAAATGTACAATTTTTGGCCTTTTTACTAAGTAAAGCAGAAGCTGGAACAGAGCAACTATTAAGAGAGTGACATTTCACTTCTTTACCGTTAATAACTAGTTCCTGCTTTGGAGCATTACCACATCAAGGCAGGGAACGATAGGATGGTGAGGCATGCCAGACTGCTTTGCAGGCATTTGTGTTTGTAATTGCATTTATCACACTACCCAATTCAAACTTTACCCCAAAATTTCAAGACTCTAAGGAAAATTAGCTTTGTGTCCCATTTCTAGTCAGAGGGCTATTACAGTCCCAGGTTGAATATTTTGATTTGATACTTCTCTACCCCAAATAGCTTTTCCCTAGTTTAAAAGTCACATTCTCATCTGATTTACTGTACTTATGAGGGTTTCTCCAAAGCAGTGCATTTGTATTACACCAGGCAGAAATGACTGATTCATGAAGGAGAGGCGCATTCTCCCAGATGTGACTGCATGAAGCAGCAAAGCACAAAGCACTTAACTCTTTCCCCCTGCTTTGTCCCAGTTCTATTGCAAACTACCAAGTTTGCTCAGCTGCACAGCTCTGTCCCTCTACCACCAGACCAACATATGCTTCCAGCACTACTTCTACCTAGGATAGCAAAAAAGGCCACTTTTCTTCTGAGCTATTGCTCCTCATACGGGAGCTGATATGCTGATCAGTATCAGCAGTGTTAAGATAATCACAGCACTGGCAGGCATCCAGGAAGCCTCATATTCCAGACAAAATTAATTTCTCCGAGCACTGAACATCTTAAAAGATGATCCAGAAGAACTTGAAATATATACCTATTTATTTATTGACAGCTAAAGCTGGGTCAGATCTGTTAGTGGCACATGGAATTTAAAAAGATATACACTAGCCAAGCTCACAATTCATACAGTAACTATTCATTACCTTTTACCAGCCTCCTAATTAGCACAGCAGCTATCACCAGTGCTCATTTAGACATACATAAAAAGCACTGAGCATCATATTTTTCTTCTAGAAACAAAGCAGTAATTACTTGGGTATGTGAAGTGGCACAGGACAGATGCCACTATGCCCAGAAAATCATGTGAACAGCAAGAAATTAGGAAAAAGAGGTATTTTCCAAGTACAGTGTGTTCAACATCACCCATTTCAGAATCAACTTGTTTCTTTTTTTAAAGAAAATTTATGAACATAACAAATCCTCAATTGTTTCAGGCCATGGACCCACGTAGTGCAGTATTCTGTCTCTGACCACAGCAAGAAGCTGCACATGAGCCTGGACATTTCTCCTAGTATTTCCCCAGCATGGTACTAGAGACATCAGCTGGTACAGCCTTGTTAATCCTTTGAGCTGCAGTTTACAGGCGTGATGTCTATGACTTAGTCTAATCCACTTTTAAAGCTGATGGTACCTGTCTGCCTTCACAAGCAGAAAGATCCAGAAGTTTACAGCCAGCTTAGCAAAGTACTTTATCAGTACAGTCACAGCACAGGGGACCAGGGCTTAAGCAAAAAAATAAAGAGTAGTAATAAGAAAAAATATTGATAGATACCAAGTCTGAGAAATCCATGACTCCTGGGCTTGTCCATTAAAGCAGAAAGCTGACATGCTTCACCTGTTTCACTGCTGTCATCTGCTTAACACTCATGTACCACACATACAAAACGAACCACTTCAGACAGACTTACGGAATCATATGAAGTATGCATTTTAAAAGGAGATTTTTTTTTCTTTAAATAAAGCAGTGCTGAATGTTCAAAACCGTAGTTTGAACAGTCATGTTCACAGTTCTTTCCAGCAGCACAAGTTAATTATACTAACAGGACTTGCAAGCATTACCTTTCTTTCAAATTGGTACAGTAATTATATAGAAATACTCTTTGGAGGGGATGTATTTCTTCTCTAGAAGACTACAGAACTCTTTTCCCATGCACCCATTTCCAATGACAGCAATAAAATACACAATTAGCCAGTGTCATAGCAATTACTACTCCAAACTGAAAGCCTGTCATGTTTTAGATACAAGAGAATGGTATTAACCAATTGAAACTGAAATTATATGGTAACTTCGTAATTGCACGTTTATGTGACCTACTTGGAGATACTAGTTCAGAAGCAATTTCTGAGCTTACAATCAGGTTTTTCCCTTTAATGAGAAAATTGTGACACCTGTAAACAACAGCGTTTCAGCGTGTGCTTTAACAGTGTGCTCTACTAGGCTCTCAGGACAATTTCACTTCAAACTGGAAAGGAATGGTGTTGCTAGAGCTCTTCTAAAACCTGCCAGGGTGGGGAAGGGAGGAAATCTTGCCTCACAGCGTGTTCATTCGAAGTTGTTAGTAAGATTTTTATAAACATCATTGCACAAAACGTCAAATACACAATTTTGTATTAGATCACTGCTACAACAAACAAATCAAGCCTGCAAGCAGAACACAACATCTAAAAGGAAAGAAACACAGGGAAAGGAGTCACCACATCTGGAAACGTTCAAGTGCATGCGTACAGTTAACCTACTGCTGATTGTATCACAATGATTTATGATCACCCAGAAATGCCAAATCATCATCCAAAGCACATAGGGTGGTTATTAATAACATCAGGAATTGAAACAGGAAAGAGATATTGAAGAGAAAGAAACAAACATACCAAATCTAGAACAGAGATTGCTGGCACAGCAGTCTGCTGCAGGTAGTAAGAAAGGGGAAAAAAAAGAAAGATGCACAGTGAAAATGAAGATAGGTTAGACTTGTGCCATTTTTAAAGCATTTTCTTTTATTTGTTAAGTCAGCTGCTTTAGAATGAGAAACTGAATTGACATCATCCTGAAATACAGAAATGAGAGCAATCAATAATCCAGTTTTTTTATCAGTACTGGTTTGACTCATTCAACACCTTGGCAACTCTCCAGAGATGTGAATTACTGCATCTCTAGTAGTACAGACAGTGAAATGTTACCAAATGCAAACATTGCTTCAGTTCAAGACAACTGTTATTTTTCTTAGTTCCAAAATGCTCCAAAATGCTGGAAGAACTTTAAGCACAAACAGCATATTAAATCCAGCACTTATGGAGAAGACTGATAAAATGTGATGCAACACAACTGGTTTTCTATTAATGACACATGGCCTTTTTAGCCTTGCTACAGTGAAATTTTAAAGACGCTGTTTGTTAAAATGGCAGTTTTACATGGATTTTCTTATGCCCATAGGTAACTGCCTATGTGCTACAAGTTACACATTAGTGATGCTGGGCTTTAACGCAACCTGCTTGCCAAAGATATATTTAGCTTTTTCTTTCTTCAGTTTCCAAGGTTGAGGTATCTATTGTTTTACACAGTAATAAAGTTAGCCACAAGAAAAAAAGGAAAGCAATGCAGACTGCAGCGAATACAAGAAGAGCAAGTTTAGGAAATCGAGCTGCCAAAACAATTCTGAACTCAAACACTACTCAAGCCCATAGCTATTTCTGAATGTCAAAATAAGCATGTCCATACATTTCTCAAGAATTAAAAACTGCATACCACAGAATTGAGCCAATTCTTCAAGACAAACAAGACACTCAGCATATTAGACAGCTAGATTTTAAGCCTGTCAAAGCATAGCTACTGGTATGTAACTTTGGTATCCATGATGTTACTCAGAAGAGAACAGGTTTTTCTGTATTGTTTCTCAGTAACAATAGATTTGAGACAACAGCCACGAGCAGAGTGATAAAAACTTCATCACACTATTCAGTTGTGTTATCTTATAATGTATATTATGAGCTTTCACAATACTGAAGGCAAAGTAAGCAAACCTTATCAGTACCAATTAAATTGGACACCAAGCAAAATCCAGGTATGTATCAGCTGGAGCCCTAGATGGGGTGTATTAGTTGTTACAACACCCAAACCACATGTCTCAACCTGATACTTCCCAACCAGAACTGCTGGGGTCACCACTGAGGTGATGGTAAAGGCAGAGGTAGCAGCTGCCATACACCCCAGCCTTTAGCTGGAACAGAACAGGAAGTGGAGTCTCAGTTCAGCTCACTGGGAGCAGCATACATTCAGTGCCTATGCTCAGGTCTGAGACTATAAATAAGAACTCTTAGGGGTAAATATACAGAGGGGAAATGGAGAAGGTGGAATGGGAATCACACTACTGATTCTCCTACAGTTTCATTAATTTCAAATGTTTTTTTTACCTTCCTGTAAGCAAATTCCAGCTATATTTAACCTTCTAATCCTACTCCAGGTACATGACAAAATCCCTTTATCCAAAGGGAACTTCTTTCCCCACAGCCAGAAAAGTAAATTCAACTGATAACCTAACAAGTAGCTACGATACTTTCATAATACATCAGTTAACTGGTGAAGCCACTGTAAGTTAGCAATATTAAAATTCAGGGTATTTAAGAAAGCTTCATCCTCCTTTAAACCTGTAAGAACATCAAAATACTCAGACAAAGCCAAAGAACCCACCAAGATACAGATTTACAATACTTTTGTCTAGAAAAGATTATCCCTTTTTACCCTTGCTCTTCTTTCTGCCTCCAGTCGCTGCATGATAAGCATAGTATCCACATCATCATCCTCTTCTTCATCATCATCTTCATCCTTTTGCTTTGATTCCTGAAGTCGCTTTTGGAACTGCCACTCAAGCATGAGCTTGCGGAGACGGTCATTTTCTTCTGCTGTACGATCAGGCTTGTTCTGAAGTTCCTGAATCTCTTTACTCAGCATGTCCACAATGTGCATCTGTTGCTGCTTCTCCAGCTTCTCCTTAGCATCCCGTTTCCAAGGATCAGGAGACAGGCTGTCACTAGAGGACAGTTCTTCCTTGCTGATAGTGATGTACTGCAGATCTCTCCGCTCTATAGTCCGAGGCTGCTGTTGGGGTTGCAGCTCTCGAATGACTGTTTCTTGAGGCCTCTGCAAAGTTGAAGGTTTTTCTGATTTCACTTGCTGAAGCGAAACAGGAGGAACCACAGGCTGAGCAGGAATTAGTGGCTGAGAACGCATTTGCCCAAGTTTTCTCTCCTGCTCACGACGTTTCCTTTCTCGCTCTTCTTCCAAACGTGCCTTTTCCTTTTCATACCACCTCTGATGCTCTTCTCTTTTTTTACGCTCAGCAGCAGCTACCTGGGAGGATGCTTGTGCTCCTATCTGATTTGGAGGAGGAGGGGGAGGCAGAGGCAAATCCATTTGTAGTTCATCAAATTCAGATGCATAATGCACTGGAGGAGGCGGTGGTGGAGGGGGAAGATCTGTTCTGATGGGCTGGGAAATAGCCACTGGAGTTGGCTGGCTACTGGCTGGAGTTTTCCAACGGCCAGGTCCACTTTTAGTTAAACAAGAACCAGGAGAGACTGGTTTGGTTAAATGGTTCAGGTGTTCTTGGCTAGATGTGCTAGAATCCACAGATGAATTCATCCACTGATCACTGTCTGACTTCCGATCGAGGTACTCTACATCCTTACGTATAACAACTTCCAAACGGGTCTTCTCTGGCTGGAAAACTTTATCTCGGAGTTCTTCCTGGGAACGAGCTACACGCTGGGAAAAAAAAAATAATAATCAAACAAGGCATGCATTTCATATTCCATCTATATTAAAACACATTTGAAAATGGCTCACAAACCACATTCTTATTACTGAAGGTAATTACTTTTAGTGAGTTCCATCATTTCCATGCTCAGTAAGTATCCCAAAATCAACAATAAAATGTTCTTCTCACTCTTTTTAACTCGTTCAAGTAATGGAAGACGTAGCAACCTCTGAAATGCCTAGAAACCCAGGCTGGGCGGAAGGCCACAGGATTCAGGACACAGGATTGAGTTTAAGCTGAAAACCTCCGCAGCTCGCAGAATTTCTCAGGCCTGTAACTGACATCCCTTCCCCCACATACGAGTATGGGAGCCCAGGCAGCTCAGAACAGTAGCTCCTGCTTCACCAGCTCTACCATTCGGGCTTCAGCTTGCTTGATTGAACGTTTTTGCTACGGGGGAGGCAAACAGAAGGGCTGCTGAGGGAGAGACAAGGGAGCCTCTGCCCACTTCTCCGTTAACAGGCGAGATGACCCTTGGGAAGCTCTTGTTACTGCAGTGCCATTCACAAGTGTGGCATCTACACAGTTGGGTCCAATTCTACCTACTCTTGGGGCATGGTCTGCACTTTTTGTCACTATTTTAGTGCATCAAACACAAAGTCTTTTTTTCTTTATGCAAGCTCAGGGTCTCACTGCACTGTACAACCACCTCAAAAGGAATACTGGACCAAAAATCAGGTTTATCAAATCTATTAACAGTTTTCTTGAAGCACATACTCATTCCTTGAATGTTAAGGAATTAACTAAGCATTGAACAACAATGTACGAATTATCAACAATTGAGAGAAGACTAACAAAGCAAACTCCTTTTCTTTTTCCTCCATCAATGACCTTAACCATGACCTCTGAAGAATGCCTCCTTTGAGATGAACAAGTGCATTTTTCACGCTCTATTAGTCCAGCAGAGCTGAACACACAGCTATTTGTGTTGGGTTTGCTGTAAAGATGCACCTAGCCAAACAGTTTGCTAATGCCTGCAGAACAGAAAAGAGGCATTTCATTTCACATCAGTCAGTTGTTTGTGGCAGCTTTTTTTATAGGCCCAGTTCTGGCTGTAAAGATGAAAAGGGTATTTTTATAATCTTTTTTTAAAGTCTATTTTTCTCTAGTTTTCAACTTAAAGGAACTACTGTATGGCACCAAAAACTGTGTACACATTCAATGCTTGTAAGAAGCTAAAGCTTCCAGACATTTGCCTTATGAAAACGCTTTGAAGCTCTGCATTCAGCCACAAGACAACAGCTCAAATTCAGTATCTGCCAACAGCTTTAACAATTGGGGTTCATCTCACCAGTTTTAACCACCTCATTTAAGCTCCTCACTTGAGCTTGTCTTAAGCAGAGGAGAGATGCATGTCCACACAGCTGTTCATCCCATAAAGACAAATGGGTAGGAACCATTCTCTGCAAGGTACTAGCCTCCCCCTGTCCCATCAATGGCAGAAATGGCTAGACATGAACTATGCAGCTAAGGTTAGGTGATATCAAATCACAAAATGTGAAGGATTTAAGGACAGAAGTTCATCAAAGTATTTCCATAGCTTTTTGCCACTGTTATTTAACTTGCAGCATTCTCTGTCAAAATTAACATCTTACCTTGAATGTAACATCTATTTTCTTAACAGCTGAAATATTTAGGGTTTTATATCTATCAATTCTATGACCTATAATACCAGAAAAAAAAAGCACTAAGCTTTTGTTCGACTGACTTTTGACTGAATTCACTTGCCAAAACATGTGTGAGGAATCAATAATCAATCCTTACTTTATGACAGTCTCAAGACAATTCACATGTCTGCTTTTCCAAAGGTAAAACACACTGTGCTTGCTCCAAGGCTCTGCTTTTATCCCAAATCAAGAAAAAAGAAGGAAAAAGAAAATGTTCTCTACATTTTTAAGTCTCTGGTGGGTTAGAGAAAAAAAAGATCCAGTGACTGGATTTAGGAGATCTGGACTTAATCTCCAATGTGGATTTGAGTAAAGTCCTCATTTAAGAAGAGCAGAACAACATTCTTTTTTGAAATTACGAAGGTACAGTGGAGGTAAATGCATTTCAGGTCAAGAAGCATCTGCACTTTGATACTAGATGCAACTTGGATGTATTTTTTAACCGAGAAAGAGGAATGTGCTTCAGTGAAGACCCTGGATAGATCTCAAGGTACCCATGTATTTCATTTTTAATACCTTAACTTTGTCACTTAAACCACGCACCCCGCAGGCAAAGAGATTTTTCCACATAAACCTTCTTGGAAGAATGAAAAATTTATTTTGCTTTTCAGAAAACCACAAAGCACTTTACAAGACAAACCCTACTATAGCCTACACCCCATTACCTCTACCAGGGGATTAAAACGTCACAGATAAGAAGGTCGGCAGAACATGACAACATAAATTCTATGGGGGGGAGAAAGGGGAAAGAGTAGGGTTTCTGAACCCAAGCCAATCTTTGCAAAAGTACAACTGCTGTTCTCCCCCACTGCCCTGTGAGGCAGTTTGTCAGAGATTACAGAGTTTATAGTGTTCTGCAAAAATGTCTCCAGCAGCTGGGGAGTGGAAAGCAAGCATTTTGTTTCTGCTTTTCTCTTACACTGAAAGAAGTTACTTCTCACCTGCATTGTAGCATTGATCGAATGATTACTTTCTGCCTGGACCTCTGGTTTTTCTTCATAACTTGGCCACTGGCTTGGAGCTGGACCCATTCGATCCTGGGACTTCGAAGCTGGGAATGTGAAATATTCCCTAGTATATGTCTGTGTTGGGATGGGATAAGCTTCAGGTCGTGGGGGCAGAGTCTGTTCCTGAAAAAGGTAGATAGAACATAAGGTACAAGTTTCTCACAGATCAGCATGGTATATTGTTCTAAACAGAATCATAGAATAGTCAGGGTTGAAAAGGACCTTAAGATCATCAAGTTCCAACCCCCCTACCATGGGCAGGGACACCTGACACTAAACCGTGCCACCCAAGGCTCTGTCCAACCTGGCCTTGAACACCGCCAGGGATGGAGCATTCACAACTTCCC
>JAOEHX010011586.1:28677-40548 GCA_025448015.1 Bolborhynchus lineola
AGCATTTTAAAGAATATTGGTTTACTAAACCAAGCAGTCAGTTTACAAATGTACTCCCCAGGAGGCAAACCCGAAAGGTTTCTGGTCACCCAAACACTTGCATTCCCTGAAGCTGCATCCATTTATTTTACATTGTATCTGGATGAGTACATATTTACCTACTGCATGTACTGAATGTATTACATCTACAACTCATTAAGGTACTTGCAGTCAGCCCTGAGGAATAAGAAAGGACGACTCCGCAGCTACTGGTCCCACCTCCAAAGAGGGCAAACTTCTCTGGACTTGCAGATCAGAGAAAACCCCCACATTTTGTCAGAGAAAGCAGAGGACTCGGATGCCTTGTGACCAATACAGAGAGTGTGGAAATCTGTCATTGTTAGACAAAATACTTCCTAGCGTGCCCCATGTAACTTCTGTCTATAACTGAGGTGAACCAGCCTACTGTATGCAAAAATGGTCTGTTAGTTGTGGCTACAGCTGCTCTGAGTTACGTTGTACCCTGACTTAAAAAGAATTTAAAAGCGACTCATGCTCCACATGCGTAAACTTCAGCTTTCCCCTCACAAATCCTCCTCCATGGTGGTGGGGGAAAACACAGAACTTTTTTGGAGATGGAGGAAGCACAGTCAGTAGTGGGCAAAATACTTCCAATTAAAACAGGTGGAGATACAAACTTTGCTGACAATTAACATTATTCACTGGTAAAGAAGTATTAAACATCTATCACCAATTCCACTGCAGCTTTAAGTTGCACTGGGTGGAAAACCAGACGAAAACCAAGTGCCTTACTAATCAGAGGATAAAAAAGCTAAATTGCACTCAGTACAGAATCACAGGACTGAAGCATCCGATCACATAGAAACTTTACATCCAAGGTACCCAGAAGCTCTAAACAGTCTCAAAAGGAGTAAAGAGAAAGGACTGAAAACTTTTGTTCTTCTCTTTCAAGGAGAAGAGTTACCTGTTAATCTTTTTTAATAGATGTTTACAATCAAAATTGACCTACACACAAAGTAAGCAAGTTAATATATTCTCAATCTTAATAAAATGTGCTTCTCCCAGGAGATAAAAGACAAAAGAACCCGGGATGTTCTGTAATGGGCTCCCTGAAATAGCACTCATTTTTGGGTTTCATTTGTTGGGTTATTTTATCAAATCATGGTATTCAGAAACATTAGATTAGCACGGAAAGCAGACATGCTGACAGAAAATAGCTGTTGCTGCCTGCTGAACTGAAGTAGATATATTTGTAACCATGTGATTTCTGTCACCCTGTGGAAATTGTGTGCTTCTAAAAGATGTCTCCTTTTACAAAAATCAAAGCAATTAAACAAACTAGCTAAAGCAACCGGCCTGAAGTCTCATTCTGAGACTGGAATCAAGCATGAAACAGTTCATACCTAACTGTACTTTACTTCTGCTCTCATGAAATGGGAAAAGTGATAAGCAAAGGGGAAATGCTTCATATGCAACGTACAGAAAAGGCTAAGCAAGTTTTATTCATTAGTCTTTCTTAACCTTTCTGAAAAGGAAGCCTCAACATGAACACTGCAACTCCAGATTCATAGGATATTCTACAAATGTATAAAAGAACTCTTCATTTTTAACAGAAGAAACTAAATACGTAAGCCTGTTTTCTCATTTGTTTCTCTCTTGTTTTAAAGGAAAAACCTGGTTTTGAGCTCAAGGAAAATACACTGCTTGAGCTCTATTTCCTCAAACAAGAGTTAACTTTTTAACGTGCATTTGCTATAAATACTCTTATGAGCAGTGACACACTAAGGGCTATTCAGACTTACATACTAATCTGCAAGTTGTATTGCAGGTTCTGTGATGCTCTTCTCTGCTAAGGCAACTCTGAACTAATGCCTCAGTTTAATCAGGTCTGTAGATAGACCTTTACAGGCAAGGAATACCAGGCAATCTATTCTGGATAATAAACCACCCTGTATCTCCACACTTCTTTGAAGATATGGCTCTTGGCTCTGTAGCCAAGCATGACTTACAACCAAACACCCTCCCCCACCCCCTCCCCGCACTGTCTTCCTCATAATGCTGCTCTATAGTTTCACAGGGATACAACTTAACCCAGTATCAGTGCATACCCTGCCATGTACTATTAAACACCAAAATTTCTACTCCAGCTGACAGTATTATTCAACAGGTATAAGTCTACACAGAAATTGTTCACTTCTGAAAGTCTCCTACACCAATAGGAGTAAAAACTTTAAAATTACAATGTGGTATTAACATATATCTAAGCAGATTTCTGGAAGTTATTTGAATGCCAGAATTGAATGAAGTCTGATAGAAGAATTCCAGCTAAAGCATATGTGCGCTATAACCTTTTCAGGCTTGCTAGCTAGTGCCCGCATGCAGAAGGTATCAGTGCAAGGAGAAACTGGCACTTGAATTTCAAAACCTACTCTATTCTGGAAGGCATTAAGTACAAGGGTCTGGGTCACCCATTTGCAGTATCAACCTGAACATAAGCAAATGAAAAAGATAAAAATACTCGCGCAGAGCTGCGGTCTCACAGCTAGTGAGAAGAAAAATCATGCTGTGCTGGCATAAGCTTTACAGTTTACACAGCATATGAAAGCATTAGCAAAGTTTTATAGTACATCTACAGCGTACCAAAATTTAACCAAAAACCCCACTGGAAGCTATGAATCAACAAGAAACAGGCAAGTTGCTAACACACAGCTACTTATTTGTTCACAGAGAAGACTAAACTGGCAACTTACACACCATCTTGCTCCTGAGAGACTGAGAAATCTGTGTTCAAAATGACAAATACTGTATTTTTACATAGATCTGCCTGAGAAGCCTGTTAAGGCAACATCAGCAGTTCAGACTGCTGATGTGAATTAGTATCAAAGATTAAAACCAAAACGAAACAACTTCTTACTCCAACAGTTCAATTAATTCATGCTGGGAGGACAGGGCAAAAATTTTCCTTACTTTGAAAGCACAGACACAAGAAGACTTCAGACACCAAGGTATCTGAATCTCAAGAAATCTTAAAGCCTGGAATACAAGTAAGGAGCTAACAAAGTTAAAAAATATTCCTATCAACTGTTTATATTTGCAGACACAGAGTAAAGAGAATCAAATTCGTATATTCTGTTACCAGCGTTATCATCAATTTGGGGAGACTGGGGGGAAAGAAAAATTTCCAACTGAATGTTTAAGCCTATTCCTTTACACAGAACTCCTATGAGACATTTGTAGAACAAACTTTCAGAAAGATTTGACATCAAAATTAGCCTGAAACCCTCCTTAATTTTTTTAACACCTTAAACTGTTAAATATAAAGTGACAAGCAACAGTTTAGAAAATAAAGTAACTTTGAACGATTTAATTAAACCTTCAGAAGCAAACAAGGTTGCCGAATAATAAGAATACATTAAGATGCCACACACTTGCTTTTAGAAAAGTCCCTTCCCCAGAGTATTTACTGATGAACTGTCACAGCGTCTGAAATGCTTTTCTTAAAAAAGAAACACCTCATCACCAACTCACCCTGCTTAGCAGGAGCTCTGAAAATATTTAATCTGACCAGCTGCTAAACCCCCCTAGAAAATACACTGATTTATATGCCAGTAGGGGCATATAAATCTGCATTTTAAAGTGCTTTTATATATTTTAAGATAACTTTTCCTGTTACACTAATAGAAGATGACTGAACAAGAAGTTGAAGTGTGTAATTTAAATTTTAAAGAATTAAATCATGGCATACTAATGAATATAACCAGCATGCAAAGAGTAATCAACAAAACCTTCTCTATCATTCTTGCAGAACACAGGAACACTTTCTTTAGTGCAGTAGCACTCTAAAATGAATTTAAATGCCTGTACTTTGAGAGTGTGTTGAACATAAGATATCCCAACTGCAACGTATTTGCATGTCCTGGTCTTTTCAGTAGGGTCTAGAAAATACTAAAAATCGTATGTATATACTGTTTAGGGATTCATTTTCAATTATTCTAAGATTTTATAACAGAAAATCAGACTTCAAGAGGAACCTGGATTAAAGCCAACTAAATATGACAAGTAAACAGATCACGGGTCATGCTATTCATGCTCTGCCACAGTAAAACAGTAGTTATCACACCTGAAACTTTAAATATTAATAGACACTTCCACAAATGTGAGAAGTGCATATGAAGAACAAGCTAAAAAATTAGTTTTTTCTTTCTAGATTTTAGGAAGTTAGCTACTAACATCTGACTATATTTAACTGCATGCTGTATTACATCGTTGCTACACGAACAAATAACTACTGGCAGGTTTAAACAAGCAAGAGAGCAGGAAGAAGTACAGGGAGAGTATTTAAAACTTCAGAGAAAGTCCCAACAGAAACCTGAACAGACTTACCATGGATTCTGTTCTTCCAACAACAGAAAACCACATTTTGATCTCCGGGACTACAGATCCTTGAAAGAAAAAAAACAATTCTCCACTTCTCTTCCAGCCCTCAACAGCAACCACCGCTCTAGTCTGCTTGATTTTCCAAGATACCCATCAAGATAACTCGGAGCTGGATGCTATGACACAGGGTAGCATTTATCAACACCAGCTATAACCAATACAATATTCAGGCTCTTACGCAATCAGTTATGCTGTTTCTGACTTCCATTTACTTTAGAGGCTTTATTAAACTTTGAAAACTGCTAGGGGAAAAAGAAAAAAGAAAAGAAAAACAAAAAGGGAGCCCTTTTGTACAAAAAGACAAAACCTCCTCCAAATTAAACAGGAAGTAATGTGCTGGCCAACAGATGGCTAAGAAGTCACATGCGAAAGCCCCCAAAAAGCGATATTTTTAAAGTAAACTGCATGCATACACTGCTTCCAAATCATCTGGATTTCATAAAAACTTAACCACAATGTGGTGGGGAGTCTGGCAGCTTTAAACATCAAAATATCTTTCAGGGTTACAGCAACCAAAGTCTGCACACAACCTCAAAAAGCAATACTGTTCCCGATGCCCAACCACTCCTACCAACTACATTTCCATACACCCATTATAAAAGCTACTGCTAATAAAGATACAGGAGTATTACTGTAAGAAAACATGCAACACCTACAAAAGGGCAGAACAACAAGTTACCTTCTTGGATCACATCTGAAGCTACACAATTTGACTTTAAATAAAAATCTACGTGAACTATTCAGTTTAAGAAATGCTATTAGGTATTTTCCCCATTTAAAAAAAAACAACCAACCCCCTCACACAGACAACGTTTACAGTGCTCTGGCAGCCAACAGTTGTTTCA
The DNA here is from genome assembly GCA_025448015.1 of Bolborhynchus lineola. Classification (NCBI taxonomy): domain Eukaryota; kingdom Metazoa; phylum Chordata; class Aves; order Psittaciformes; family Psittacidae; genus Bolborhynchus; species Bolborhynchus lineola. Next base: position 33,960 of record JAOEHX010011586.1, read on the forward strand.
TAACTAAACTTGTTTTCTCTGGTATGTACGCATATAGTGCACATGCTTACTACATGGGTGCTCAAAGGGGCTGTCCTGCCTCAGAAACGCCCTCACAGCAAACTGAAGTGAATGCACAGCATTTCTGTTCTCCGGCACTCTTGGCAGGCCTCTAAAACTTCTATTTCACAGCTATTTGTATTTTATTTAATTAGAAGTAACACACCTTAACATTCTACCTGTCTGGGTGGAAAGAGGTACAAATACAAGATTCCCCAGGGACCTAACACTTTGATATACTCCTTGACTCATCTCCTTTGGTTTTGTTTTGTTCTCACATTAACGTCAATGTGGTTGCAATCACCTAGTATCATGAATTGAAACCACCTATCTTAAAGAAAAGCAGGTGCACAACATTTCAGTGCAAGTTGCATCACTTCTTTGCTTGTATAATCATTGCTTCAACTCCAATCATCTTTTGCAATTACAGCAGGGAAGGTGTGACAATCGCTTGGTAATTAAATGCATTTGGTGTGTAAGGGGTATGTGAAGTATGGTATCCAATTTTCCCATTAAAAACTCTTTATTGTCACAGACTATACGGATCTACAAAACCCAGCAAACTAATCAAAATTCAAATAATTACTAAATGATGTATCTGTTAGATGTTTCCTCAGAGTTGAGCAGAAACTACTGGGAAAGCATAGATTTTTTTCCAGGGGGTAGAAGGAAGAAAATCAAGTTGGTAGGAATTATCTATTATCTAGAATATCACCAACCTACATGTTAATCCAAAGGCAGTGACAAGTATCAGGATTCCATTCAGACTTCACAACAAAGTCAGGTCTGCACTGACATGCAAACGCATTGTCACAACATGTTACTGAGAGCAACTATTTTGTCACATCACAGGGAAAAAACAACTGCTTTTCCAAACAAAGCTGGCTAGACTCAGGGTTGTCTTTCGCTGCTTGGAGCAGGGCCACCTGCTGACCAGCCGCTGCATTTTCTTTTATTACAGGACTTCTGAAGCACTCTGGAAACCAGCAAGTTCAATAACTGTAACTGGGTCAGCAATCAAACTGGGATCCTCTGTGTGGCAGCAGTAACTGTATATTTGTGAAACTCAGTATAAGCTTTCACCTCTTCAACTATGAGGTACTTTCATGGGAGTATGTGATAGCCAACATTTTACTATTTAAAAAGACAGAAAAACCTGAATCTATTCTCACACTTGTCCCTCCCTCTCATTTCAGGCATTTTATCCAGTTAACATTTGGAAAAACTTAGCAGTCTATTGAACTTCTTCCTCCATTTTCCTCAGTCAAAGGAAAAAAAAAAAAGAAGAATTTTAATTTTTAGGCTGGTAAAAGATACCTGACTTTAGATATGTGGGAAAAATTCTTAGTAAAAGCCAACAATATAAAAGAAAGAAAAAAATCCTCTCACTACTGCTAGCTTCTCAGTCACAGTTACTTAATTCTCCAGTCTGTTCCGCGCAGGCCAGTTTGAGAAAATTAATGACTGTTATTCTTTCTTACTCTGTTATTTTTCTGAAGCCTATTATGGGAACAACATGCTATTAATTACTTACAATAAACAACTTTGAACAATTTGTATAACCTCTTGAAAATAATCCTATTTAGCTACTATAGCAACTTGTTTCAAACACTAAATGTAAGATGATTATTTCTATCCAAATTTCTTCAATAGAACAAGTTTCCATTTATGTACACTGAAACTAAACTAAAAATTTGCCTCCTATTTCAGATGGAGATTTAAAACATAATAATTTAAAAAAATATTAGAATTACACTACTGTGGCAGGCACACAGCAGCAAGATGAAATGCCATCACTGCCTGAACTAGTGTTTCGGCAACTGAGCTCAGATGAAGGCTGCTCATGTCTTGCTGATGTCACTGATCATGTTAAAAAAATCATGAAACAGGTTAAACAACTTCTAAACCCCTTTCAAATCAAGCTTATACACTGACCAGTGGCACTGTTACATACTGCTAATGGAGATTAAATGTCAGTTGTTAGAACAGCGTACAGAAACCGGCCAGCTCCAGTGAAAACAGAAACTTTTCCCTCCTGTTACAGCCTGCTTCTTTCTACATGAGAAATCAGATTTCACAGCTTAAAGTGAAAAAGAAAAATAAAATTTCCACTGTGCATTTTGAAACATTAAATAGAAATGCAGATGTCAGAAGCCCGATACGTATTTAATCTGGCGTATCTGAAGATTTAATATTTACTTGTCGAATTATTAACCCACTCTACCAAAATAAGAGCAGTATATTGAGTTACATTTTACAGATCCTAAATAGTTTCCTCAATAACTGCTGACTGTTAGCAACGTACACCTGATACCTGGTATTCCTTTGTAGATGCCAGAAATAAAGCTGATACCATGCAAGATACTCTTTCAAGTACAGACTGTGAAATGAGCAAAGTTGTAGGAAAAAAATAGCATTTTTAAGAAGCAATTAACTGTGTGAGATGACTTAAAAGCAGTAAAACAACTGTGCTTTCAGCCCATGCACTAAGTGCCAAGGAGGACTACAGCATTCTGAGGTTTCATGTACTACCCAGTGGAGAGACACTGGACTTGTTCCACCTGTAGTAAAGCATACAATCACAACAAGGGCTTTTGGATATCACCGTTGCATAATTTATAACATGCTTAAAACTAGAAAGATTACGTCTGCTATGTGACCCAGTTAATAAAGCAAAACCAATCAACTAGTGGAGTCCTCCATCTAGTGGCTGGAGTTGTATGTGCATTCTATACATCACTATCAAGTACTATTAAGAGTAGTATACACCCACAATTTTGGCAAGTCAGAGCAAGAGTTATGCCCTCCTTTGCCACACTACTTAATACACTGTAGCACGCTAAAGAAGCAAAACTGAAGTAACACATGCATCTGTATGCTGTGCAAAAGATAAGGTGTTGTCTTCATAGCACTTTAATGTAGGTATTTGAATTGGTTTCTTTATCTATCAAATTAAACAGAAATACACACATTCTTTATATTCACTGCTCTTCTTTCCTAGATAACTTTTTTTCAGCAGGAGTGTTAGGCACACCTGTTTATTAACTCCATTTAATAACACTGACAATTTTTGGCTTGGAAAACGAATAAACCTGTAATACAGGTCTAAACTTAAATGTCTTTACTACATCTGTATTATGTTTTGTTGTACTGTTCACATCTGCGCATTTTACAGAAACATTCCCCAGCTAGAACAGAAGTATGATCAATGTGATGTGCACAACAAACTTCAGGGAAAAAGATTTTTCCATTAACATTTTCCATAGTCAGCTGATTAAAAAAAGCTAGCTTTTTCCAATAACATTTAAATAAACTGACTTCCATACCTTGGCAGCAACAATGCTGAGGCCCATTCCATTCTGTTTTTTTAGTGTTACAGTGATAATTTCAGGTTCTTTCCTCAAAGGCTGAGCCTATCAAACGGGGAAAGGGAAAGAAGAAAAAGAGTTCGTATTTACTGGTAAGCTACAAAAATTACTGCGCAAAGTACTTCATCTACAATCAAAACTATGTTGTTAGTATAGCAGCAGATCTCACATCCTAAATAATACGTCTGGTACTCATTTTCAAGGCAGTATCTCTAACCTTTAATTAATATGGATTTATATTATCAGGTACTACACCTGTGTTACGAACACCATTGTTCTTCCTTCTATAACTCAGCAGAGATTATTAATCATTCATAATTTGAATCTTAACAGGTCTATAAAAATGCAGGAACTTCGAATGAAAACTTAAGTTCGGACTCAGTAGGCTCCTATTAGAAAGGTGAGGGTAATGGACAGAGCTCAGGATTAAGCGTTGCATCTAGCAGATAACAATTCCGCAAAGATCAAGAACCTAATTAATTTCAAACAAAGTATTAAAACCTTGGAAGTTCAAAAACTTTCACTTCTGAAAACCGTTAATTCAAATGCAGCCCGAGCCCTGAACATATTCAGCACTTTTTTTACCTTTCAACACTGTCAGTTCCCTCTACTCAAAAAGTTGCCATCCCAGTCTTCGTTAGCTGAAGCATGTAAGTTAATGCACCTAAGCTTGTATTCATATTCAAACCTAACTGCAAGTTCCACAAAACCCATGACAAAATAAAAATACATGCAAAGTAAGTTAATTCGAAAAATTTTAAGTTCATGTATTAGAAAAGCAAGGAGTTTTTTTACTAGGAGTATTCTAGCACTCCTGTGCCAAGGATGGCAAAAGAACAAAATCTGTTCCTACTTTATTCAGGAGTTTTTCCATTAACTTAAAATATAAACATTATTAAAATAAATGAACAAAAATCCCATACACACTGGAAAAGGTAAACCACTGTGAAGATAATTTTCCTATTAGTTAGTCTATATTGAATTTCTCTCTCAGTCTAAGAATATAAGAAATTCTTCAATGAAAATCTGAGGAGGACTGCCTAGTCTGGACAATTCCACAGACTACCAACAGAAGCACAACTGTGAGAACAATTGTGGCTTGGGGTGGGGGAAAAGCAAAAACAACCCAGAACAGAAAAACCCTGAACACATCAAACCAAACAAAAAAAAAAAAAAATCCAACCCAAACAACCTGACCTCATAGCTATAAAATGGAACATTCATATAGTATTTATCTTACGTAGGCACGTTGTGCCAAGGGGTGATTTAGAGCATTGCTCAGGCATCAAGACTAAAGACTTTCAAAACTCTGAAGCTTAGCACATTCAGTTAAGATACATACAAAAGATAGAAGAATTATCAGATCAGGTTATTTGAACAGTCTTACATGGTATTAATTTCCACAGATGAATCAAACAGTAGCAACCACTCATCCTGCATTTCTTTACCAAGCCTTTATAAGGAAGACTGTCCAGAACAACTTTTCTTAGTACGAAGAATAGAAAGTACCTAGTATAACTTCAGATGATTTCTGTTTCCTCTAGCTCTAAAAAACACATTTCTTCAGACCAACAAAGTGATGCACTATGTCTCAAGAATGTCTTTGCTATACCTCCCCCAGTCAAATGCCCATTTATCAAGATATCAAGTCTGCAGAACCTGACTTAGGGGGTTCAGGGCTGGGCTCTACTACACCAGTCACACAGATTTAGGAGATGCTGTCTTCTGTAAAACAAACATGTTCTTTAAGCTCCTGCAGCAAGATTGCGTAGTCATCTCACAAATGCCAGGTTCCAAACAGCGTAAATGAAGCTTTCAAGTCCCTCTGAACAGTGAGGAGCAAGTATTTTTCATAGAAAGCCTTAGGAATGTATTTCTAGTTTCAGGGTGACCTTCCTGATTTCACTGAAATATTAATTATAAACATGAAGCTATTTCTGTTTAGTTGATATGAAGCAAGTCACCATCTTCCAAAACTGAGCTGTTCTGTAACTTTGAGATTCTTGGCTATTAGATATTACAAAACCCCACAAAACCAAACACAAATAATAAAAATAACCACCCCTCCAACCAGAAAAAAACCACCATCTCACACTGAAGTGAAACCCTTCTTTAACAAGTATAAGGAAAATGAAAAACCAAAACTTTTTCCTGAAAATCTAGCAGAAAAAAAGTACCAGATCACAACTTAATACTAAACATGCACTTGGTAACTGCTAGTTTATGAATAAAAGCAGCAGCTCCATTCACAAGTTCTTTACAGATGCATCTCCATACATATTTTTGCCTGTGTTCAAATGCAATTTCTACACTGCTTACTTAGCCCCAAGGGTGGGGGAACACAACAGTCAAAGTTTGCTTATGCAAGAAGTGTTATCATACGATAGCCTAGAAAAACACTGAATTAAAAAAAACCTAAAAATAGTTCCTGAAATTTACCAAATCACTGATGTTTAATAAGTTTAATGATGAATCCTGCTCTTCCTAACCAAAATTAAAACTCATCACATGAAACGCAATGGCAAATTATTCACTGAATCAGTACTTACTAGCTCAGCATTCTCATGTGATAAGTGACTTTCATAGTCTGCACCTTCAAAGTATATTGTCCATGTGCCTGGTGATCGTGGATGAGGCATTAGTCTACAAAAACCTAAAAGAGACAGTAACATCAACATAGTAATGGTAATCTCTCAACAAATTAAAATCAAATAGACTGCCACAAGGAAACTCCAAATAGCAGTACTTATCTTTTTATATTCATTACCATGCTGAATCTGGCATCTTAAATGCCATTATGCGCTTCACTGCAATGTTATTAACTACAAAACCCTACTGTTCTGTAGCTACTGCTTCTGAGAAACATGTATTTAGAAACACTACAAGCTCACGGGAAACTCTTGGGCTGCAGAATACTGCTTGTGCCAACCAGACTCAGGAAAAGTCATTAAACACCAAGTCATCTTTATAATACAAATCACCAGAACTATGAGACAGCACCAAATAAGTCTTGCTTTGCTAAGTAACTTGACTTCTAGCTGTCTTAGCACAGATTTGGCAGAGATAAAGCTTCACCTGGACTTTTTTTAACACAACTGTGCAATCAAAAGTGGGGCTTTGTTTGATATTTTTTTCCCCTTAATTGAGCAACTCCTACAATTCTGAAAAAATGAGCCACAGCA
>JAOEHX010011586.1:48479-66778 GCA_025448015.1 Bolborhynchus lineola
AAAAACAAAAACAAAAAAAACAAAAACAAAACAAAACAAACAAACAAAAAAAAAACCAACAAAAAAAAACAAACAGAAAACATAACAAACCCAGGACAGATTTAACACATGACTTTTGAATTAAAAAAAAAAAAAAACAAACAAAAAAACAACAAAAGAGTCAAATGAAACACCACATTAAGCTTCTTAAACACTGGTACATAAGTTACACTGAGTAATCAAAACCACAAAACCACAAACAAAACCAACACCTGATCACCATGTATGTTTGGCTGACTATTTGAAACTGAGCTCTTTCTTAATTCACTCTGACTTCCTATTCAGACCACTCTCCCCCACCAGCAACACAGTGAGCGTACTGCTGAACCCAGGAAAGAGGATGTAATTTGAGGTGTGTTTGATGTTACTATTAGAATTTTAGTTAGAGCTCAAAAACCAAACCGAATTGCCACTGCTTTTGTTTCTTTCCCCTTTCCAATTACAGTGTTTTGAACTGACTGAAGATGTGCCGTCAGCGAACAAAAGGAGATGCTCCATTGATCGACACATTAAAATTTTCAGATGATCGGAAATTATTTGGAGGTGGAGGGGATGGGGGGAAAAGTAAAAATCAGGATAAAAAAAAAATAGTTTGGCTTTTTTATATGATGAAGTTTCCATTCCTAGATTTTCACTGAAAGCACTGAACCTTCTCACAGATCTCTCCAATTTTAAACCTACCTCATGTGAAGTCTTCTACGATATTTGCATACACTAATGCAAAGACTACTGAAAGTCACAGATTTAATTTGTCAGCAAGTACATCTTGAGTAACTGCAGAAAGTCTCCTTATAATTTAGGCAGGCAAAATTAGGATCTAAATTTATTTTACTTCCACAGTACAGCAGAAGTTGTGCACCTTCTCCCTACTTCTGTCTCAGCTTGCCTCCCTGTCTTTGTCTTTCACACCTTTCAGACCCTTTTAAGTGCAGGCATGCTTTACAGTCAAGACACAAATCTACTGTTATACAGTGAGGACTAAGGTGGTAATTTAACTGTGACAGCCATCAATATAACCACTCATTCTACAGCTCACATGAAGTAATTTAGCTTAATTTACCTAGTACTGTTTATATTCCACTAAGACAAGTCTGAGCTAATGAATTTTTTTGCCTGGTCAAGCTTTGGAACCAAAGCATTTCTTTGTCTCCAGCCCATTAACCTTCAAATACACTGAAGTTCCATTCTTTTATCAAATTTGTTGGTTTCCCCCTCCTCTGCTGCTATTTCTTCAGCATGACATTTGAAAGAACCTCCTCCCAATTTTCTTCAACCTCCAGATCTCCTTAGTTCATTTCTTGCAACTAGGTAACATCTTTCACAAACCACAAATACAGCTACCACTTCCTTAAGTTACAGGTTGGAGATGAGATTCAAACTACAGAGTTGCAATACTGTAAAAATGGCCTTTCACAAAGGACAGTCTAGAAAAACACTTGGTTTTACCAGCTTGGGAATGCTATTAGCAGAATTATATAAAATACACTTGCTTGCAACAACCATAAAGCTGGACTTGACTTGGGGAGCCCTTCTCAGTGCTGTAAATGAATGCTTTCACAAGATAATCTATTTCCTGTCTTTGATACATTTCATGCTTATTCATTTTAGTTTAACACAAAGAATGCACTACTTTATCTTTGCTTTCTCATTGTTCTCATCTTTGCTACCCCAAGTTTTTTGGGGTTATTGTTACTGGTTTACATTAGTTATATAAACTCAGTGACTGATCCAGCCGTGTCAATTTCAGCTTCTATTTGACACCTCCCCTTTCACTGTTTCATTCCCATTCTCCCAAATACACTGTTTATGCTCAGGCTGTTTGCATTTCATCTTCTCCACTACTGCCACAGTCTAATCTCCGACTTTAACAAATTCCCTCTTCCACAGTCAGATTTATTAATTTTTTTAATAGCGGAACCTGAATATTTAATTTTTGATGCTATTTTGATTTTGTCAAGTATCCATTCACCGTGGCATCAAGACTCAAAACAATGTAGCAGTTCTTTACTTCAGATTGAAACCACCTTTCAACCTCTCATTAGCTTTAGAATGCATATGAAAGACTCATATTTGTCTTCTTAAAGCGTCTTCAACACTAGCATTTTCTCCCACTTTTTTGGGAAAAGTGGGAGCCTGTTATAACTGCTTACAAAGCTGTCTAACTGTTAACACTCTCCCTGCTGAAAACTCCACTAAATCTTTCCAAAACCTGAATAAAAGCCGAACAGTTGTGATCTGCTGTGACTTTGATGCCACTGCCATTTGTTTACTTTCCTATTCTTCCTTAATCAACCTGGTGAGTAATACTTGCATCATAAATTCTCTAAAGCAGGACTGATGTCTGTTATGCTTGTTCGGTGGCTAGCACAACGGGGTCCTTGGTCTGTACAGGCGACCATGGCAGTACTTTTGCAATATACGCATGTGTTTTAAGTAAATATAGACATATATTTCTATTTTCCCCTCTCTGAAAAGAATCTGCATACAAAGAAGTTATAATAATTAACTGGCAAGGATACCTGCACCAGCACTCCTTTTTCAGAAAGTGACCATTACATTTCATCAAGTTGCACACTGCAAAATTATTGTCTTAACTTCACAGACAACCCAGTGGATTTTATTCTGCATTCCCACACAAAACAGAACTCCCCCTGTGCTTCTGAAGAAGTCTTGCACATATGACAGCAATAGCATCAGACTACATATAAGATGCTGGAACATTTGAGAACTTATGTTTCTCTTTACAAGGCAACTGTGTTAGCTTGGTGTAAGAAGCACAGTTTTATTACCATTGTTACCATTTTTGTGGTTACAGAAGTTGTAAAAGTAATGAGATCAAAATTAAAAAGTCCTGTTTCTTTTTAATATGTTCACTTCAAGCATCAATCAGTAAAAACAACTGCTATCTATACAACATTCTTTAATAAGCCACCCAACTTGTTTTACAAGAGCTCTCTTACCTTCTACAGAACAGAAGAGTAATTTCCTGTCAGAGAATGTATCTTCAGAGCAACAGCTTGTCTCTAACCTCCCACACTAGTCAGGAGAGGGTTTCTTACCACTGACATTATTCATCGATACAAAAGCAAACCTTCACATGGGCAATCAATACAGCTATTGGTCTAACTCTCAACAAAAGTTAGTTAAACACTAAGAAAAAGACTAAGGTTATCAGATAACCTACAACACGTATTTAATTCCTTTTACATGTTTTTGCAGAGAAACTCACCTGTATAACTCCTTCCATCATGTTCACCATCTTGTTGACTATTGCAATGACTTTATGAGTACGTTCAGCAGGAGTGATGTCAGGTCTGTACTGGCTTGACAATACATACCGACATGTCATATATAAAACATATGTAGGTGACAGCTTAAAATGAACTGTTGAGCTATTTGTGTAATTTATAATGGCAGATAAAAAGGCATCTTCAGCTGTAGAGAAACAGAAAAAAACCCCATGTGTCATGAAGTCAAAAACAGAAAGAAAATGAAACAGAACAATTCTATAACTTGGGGGAATAGAGGAATTCTTGGGGGGAAGGGCAACTTAAAGGAATTTGAACACTATATATTTTCTACTGTGTACTACCAGTTACTTAAGGCACACTAACAACACATTTCTATATAAACTTAGAAAATCTGATGATCAGCAAACATTTCTGTACTATTTCCTATCTCTTTGCTAAAAATTTGCATCTTCAAGGGGAACAGGAAAATGGAAGATTTCTCTTGCCCATTCTCTTCCTACAAAGCTTCCTTATTAATGGGAATTTTATACTAATAAAAAACCTGCTTGCTCACAAATCTATTTTATTTCAAATATTTGAATTCTGGACAATCTTGGGTATGGTATTTATCTACTAGATATGAGACATTAAAAACCTAAATACCTAAATGAAAATTTAAACCAAATCTGATTTGACATAAAGTAGATTTTTGACCAAGATGCAATCTATTATCTAAGCCATGAAGAACTGTATAGAAGAATTAATTCCATGTAGTGTTCAGAAGGTGGACTAACAATTTTTTCACAGCTAAATTTGCATCTGAAGATAAAAGAGTTGAAATGCAATTAGAATTAGATATGCATGAACTTGCCTCAATACCCAAATCTCTGTTTAGCCTCCCCAACAAAATAATTTACATTGCTGGATTAGCTATCATCTATTCAGTCATTATTCTTTTTAATGTTTGTTATCCCTAGGTTTTCAAACTGAATGACATACTACATTATAGAAAAACATGTCAACAGGTTAGCTTTGTGACTTCACAATTTACTCACAGCTTTCCCTGAATTCAATACTGGCAGGTAGTATCAGTTCTGGTCCATGGGTATCCTGAGATCTAAAGAAAGACGACAAAAACTGAAACAAATAATCCACATGGGTGATATTAATTCCACTGTAAAATGCCAGATTTCTCCAAATACACTGGTTCCACATGCTGACACAACATCCTTCCCCAAGATTATCCTTTTGTTACCTTTCCTCTAGAAATCATTCAAGCTAGATTTGCTGGCAACACAACACACCAAAATACAGACTTTGACTGTGGAGTCTGTGATATTAAGGAACATCCTCCTCTGCACTGCATGGCAGACTGATAGGATCAGTTTGCCATCTGCCAATGGCAGGATTCAAGTAACAAATTACTCATGGACGCATGAAAGAAAGTGAATGAAGCTTCACCTGAAACATCAGTCTGGTTACAACAAATACTCTTTCTTTCCCATTTCTAATAGCAACAGCCCTAAAACCGAAGAGAACTTGCTCAATTTATTTTACCTTTCTTCTAGTGAGAAGGTAAAATCTAGCCTCTGCCCTCACTTGTCTGTTCCTGTGCTAAAAATCAGCAGTCATTCCATGAGCCCCGGAACTACGCCCTGACTTAAACTGACTGCAGCACTCTCTCTTATCATTACCTATCAGAGAATTCACAAAGAAGAAAAATGAAACAGAAAATTGATTTTTATGGTGTCTACAAAAGGTTAAGCACATATTTCATTACTCCCTTAAGCAAAATCGTGAACTGAACTGCTCTCTGTAGTTAGGCACCTACTTTTAGAAAATACATAAAAGCTCAATATCTTCTGCATGCAACAGTCATTTTTAACCACATGTAACATAATAGGTAGGCTTTCTACTACCCCCAGCAAATTTGATAAAAGGCAGCATGTAATACAATTATATAAGCCTCATTCTCATGAGAATTATTAGTTATTCCAGGAAGCAGAGACAGGACACCAAAAGCCTTTATTCAACTACCTCCTACAGCAAAAATCCACAAGATAACTCTGAAGGCTGATGCCAGAAAATCTAAAATTAAATTTTAACATATTGAATCAAAAAAATAAAAGTAACTTTGGGGTTTGGTGTTGTGGGTTCTTTTTTAATTGGTTTTGTTTGTTTGCGTCACTTTGGTTGGTTTTTGTTGGTTGGTTTCTTGGGGTTTTTTTAAACTGTAAATAAATAAAGAGAGATCTCAGTTAAGCCATCCAGATAACACTTTATTATAAACAGTGCTCTACAAAACAAAGTTCTGGGAGCTGAAAGTGAAGGAGCAGCACAGCACGGCAATATGTGCGTTAATTTCTGCCAGTTTGGTTATATTTCAAACATGAGAGCACTCTCTCTTTATGAAGAGCACTCAGCTGGCGTCCAAATGGTAGCATTTCCTCAGGTTCTATTGCTATAAATTTAATATTAACTCATTTCTCACTACCTGCACACTGTCAAAAGTGTATCGTCTTCACCAAGAACTTTACTACTTTCAGTGAAGAGTAACTAATATTCACACAGCATTATTAAAACAGAACTACAGTGACAAGTCCAGAGAAGTTTTTAATCTCTCCCTACAGGAATTGTAACAGACAGAGAAGTAACCAGCTGGTGAACAGTACAAATTTCAGCTTATGATTTATTTCCTCTTCTATCGAACAAAAAGATACCAATCCTTTTCAGCACACAGGAATGAATAGGATTCTCAGTCTTCCCTCCAATAGAAGAGAAAGCAGCATGAAGAGGTGAAAAGTGATATGGATTAGTGTAATTGGTTAGAGAATTTTAGAAACTGGCTTAAAGAGAAAAATTAGTATGAAGTAGAAAGAGGTAAGAGTTCTTCAAAAAAATATTAGTTTTACCAGTAAATTAATTCTCTAAGAACAGATGCAGTAAGTCAATTATTTCAGCTACCTTGGTATGAGTTTCCTTCAATTAACATACCGTTTTCTGCCTTTCCTAATCACGCACAAAAGAAATACTCTCTAAATAAGCTTTGCCAATTGGAAATTTAGTGAAAATAATTCTCTCTGTGCTTCCAATATGATAGCACCCACTCAAGCTGCTTTGGTACTGGATGCATTTTAAATACATGCTGTCTTTTGATACTGCTTTTATAGGAAAATCCTCTCTGTAGTGATGAAATTCTCTGAGCTAAACCAGTCTGAAAGTTTAGTTAGGATGCGTCTAGCAAGGCCATAAATTATTGATTAGGGGTTGCCTCCTCTCTATAGCGTTAGGTAATATTATACTTCAAAACTGCATTTAAAAAGTAACACATTCTCAAGGTACTTCTGGATTCTCCTAGATTGTCTACGATAAAATGCATTAAGAAAATAAAATATATTCTCTCCCTGTGTGGTTATGTTAGGCAGCATACTAACAGCTTTGCAGTGATGGCAGCCAACTACCAGCATCGTTGGATGTATCCCATCAGGTCTTCTCCATTTTTGACAGAAAATAGAGACAATTTCTGAAGCAATGCTAATACTGAAAGAAAATTGTCTAACAAGGAATTGAGACCTTTTGGATGGGAACAACTTGAAATTGAGCATGGGATTATGAATACACAGAGACTGAATAGCAAGCAAATGGCACATGACTGGAAGTCAGTGTTTTTCACTGTAACTTTGGAAACCAAGTGAATATGCAAGACATGAAAAGTGCTGTTCTGTACTTCAAAAAAGGGCTCATGAGCAAAATGGGATAGCATTTATCTACCTAATCACAGGCACTACAACATAAATGCAAAAAATCAACAAGTATTACATGCTTTTATAAATCACGTAACTTTACAAGACAAGCATTCAGAGGTAGCCAAAATTCTTGCTCACAAGACTTGCCAACAAGACTACTGTAGAAATAGGAATGACCTGATTATTTTCCTCTTCGGAGTAAATGACATCACCTTGCCACCATCAACGTTATTAAAGTTATTTGGTATGACATTCCTAACCACAAATCACTGTGACATGACTATCAGCTTGGCTTTACAGAAAGAGAACTACAAATAATGGAATATTGAAGAAAAATAATTATTTTTTTAATATTAAGTTTTTTGCTTTAGCTGCTAATCCTGAGTTTTATTTGGAGGGAGGGTGGGTAGTGACAGGACATATTTACATGGGTATGTAGTGATAGGGCAAGGGTAATTGCTTTAAACTGCAAGCAGATAAATTTAGATTAGATATAGAAATAAATTATTCACTATTAAAGCGGTGAGGCACTGGCACAGGTTGTTCAGAGAAGCTGTGACTGCCTCATTGCTGGCAGTGTTCAGGGTCAGGTTGGACAGAGCCTTGAGCAACCTTCCATAATGGAAGCTGTCCCCACCTGTGACAGAGGAGTTGGAACTAGATGATCTTTAAGGTTGCTTCCAACCCAAATCATGCTATGATTCTATGACCTGGAAGGAAATCTCATCCTCTGCTGAGAAAATCAAATAGTCTAAACCATTTTTACATACGGCTTCATCTATCAGAAAAATGTACCTGTTTTTTTCCATTATGGGAAGTAATGGATTACGCATTTCCTACCTGCTTTCTTGTCTGCGGTAATCTTGCTGCTGTTCTATTCTAACCATCGGCTTCACCATTCCTCGTTCAGCTGTGCTGGATGCCGATGATGTCCTGTCACCATCAAGTCTGCTGGTGCTCTAATTCAAAACAGCAGGACAGGTGCTTAGCATGCAAACATTGGATTAGCCAGTATTTGTGCTTGGCAGTATTAAAATGAAGTGTCAATTTGAGGCTTGAAAAGAGATGAGAAAACAAAAGAGAAGAGTACAGCATAGAATCCAGCAGCTCAGCAGGTGTTTTTTACCACAATGAAGAACTGAAGAGTACACTTGAAATTCAAAAGATGTCAGTGGCCAATGAGGAGCAGCTATTTGTTAATGCACTGCAAGAACATATAATGAAAATTTAAAACTCCTTTATTTAAAAGTTGTATGGTTATCAATACAAAGTAAGAATTTTTAACGAAAACTTTAGCTACGAGACAAAGTTAAATATATTAACACATTTAAAACTGGCTATCCTCCCCAATTATGCCTCTGCAATAGTTTCCAAGTGCGTACATTTCTGATCCATGCCAGCGTTTATCCTGTTCTTAAGGGAAGACTGAGCTGCTAGACAGTACATAATTTTCCAGGGCAAGAAGTGGCAATTCAAACAATGCCATTTTTAATGTACAATTTCATGATTTATTTTCTTTCAGTATTACAAGCTCTTTAGTAAGAAGCTTTTAATTTATCATTTCCAATTACATCAAACCCTATCAGGAAGGGAAAAAACATGCTGCTTTAAGCAGCAAAATACATAGCAATTATTTTTCAGCGGAACAGCTGAAAACAAATATCAGTAAAATAAAGAGTTACCACATTTCCTAAGAAATTTTTAGGACTAAATAATTTGCTTTCACACAAGAAAACCTACAAAAAAAAAAATGCATTTCAAAGCAAGAGTTTGAACAAAGCTATTGTTACCCCTTTACCATATCGAAGCCACAAACTCTTCAGAGCAGTCACCAGAAAACAAGTGATTCAACCAGCAATTTAACAAGATATAATGTATATTCTCAAATAACAAAAAATAAATTAAGAAAGTTTCTCAAGCTTTCTTAAGTCCACTAGAAGTATTTTTCTCATTAGCCTGAAAAGACTATGAGCTATGCTATATAATAATGTCACAAACTCCACCTCTCAGCAATTCTGAAGTGTTTCAAGTTTGCAATGTTCCTTGTTTTTTTTCCTGCCAAAATGTCATTAAATAAATACCTATCTGAGGTAAAGAGCGCAACCAAGATAAAAGAAAGCACTGTCACAAACAAAGCTGTAAGTAAGGAGAAAAACTGAAACTGAAGTCTGTGGCAAGAAAAAAAGGTAAGACTACCATATTCAAAAGCTATCAAAGTATTATTAATACCTGCACTGCCATTCCAGTATCTCTATATTTCTTTACATGTACTTCAATTTGATAATAGTAGTAATAAAACACAAAAAGAAATAACTTTCTGGGAGGACTACTATATTTTATACTGCTGAAATAATTCATTCTCTCTCATTTCATTTGAGGCATGTGATCACAGCACCAAGAAAGGCATTAACCAGGGTGTCATTTTACTCTGCTTTTAGAATATGTAACTCTGGCACACAATTTATTAACGGAAAGACAATGCAAAAGGAAAGCAAAAAAAGATTATCACCTCATAAAGAGTTTAAAATTCTGACTGCAGAGACTGTTTGTTTAGTCAGCGTGTACACAGGAGTTGCACTGAAGTCAAAAGTCACATACATTAAATTTTAAAAGCTTAGTTAAATTAAAATTGAACGCCCTTTAAAATGTTATATAAAACATTAATTTACCCTACTGCAGATGATAGCCATAGGCTACGTACAGGAAATAATGATGTATGACTTGTACCATTTCTAAAACGAATGTCTACCTGCATGAAATCTCCCTTCAAAAGGTCAGTCGGGGGAGAAACTATTCCAGGCTGGAGAAATTTCCCTTTCTAAAAGAAATTAGTATTACACATGCCAAATGCATAAACAGAACAGGTTTGTGGGGAGGGAAGATGATGCGCATGATACTAAAGCCCACCCACAGGAAGAAATGGCTGGGGAGAATGATGAACCAGCTGCACTTCACCAAATATTACTGATGTTTTAATTTTGACCTTACACATGATCTTTCATTGTTCACTGCTAATTTAGTCATAATACAATACCTTGCTTGCTGGTAATGCTGTTCCACTGTGAACATCTCCCTCCAGATCAAATGTAGTTTCCTGAACAGCTCTAAAAGCAAGATAATATTTCAAGTACCTCTTAGAAACTACATCATTAAACATTTAACAAATAAGGAACAGAGTAGCTAAAATCAAGAAATTAAAATTCAAGAGGTATACCATGAGTCCAATTGATATTCACTTTTTTAAACACTGTATCGATTCTGTATATAAAAACACCTGCAGATATTTATACAGATAATTTCCTCTGGAAAAACAGATTATAATGACTGTTTTTCCCAGTTAAATGAGAAAACAGAAATACACAAACATAAATAATATAAAGATAAAACCACACAAAAATATGAGGCACTGGAATGGGTTGCCCAGGGAAGCTGTGAATGCTCCATCACTGGTGGTGTTCAAGCCCAGGTTAGACAGAGCCTTGGGTGGCATGGCTTAGTGGGAGGTGTCCCTGCCCATGGCAGGGGGGTGGAACTAGATGATCTTAAGGTCCTTTACAACCCTAACTATTCTATGATTCTATGTTCAAAGTATTATGTTCACTTGTAGTAAACTTGATACATTTTTCAGTTCTTCAGTAGCAAACACACCTTCTTGAAAATGTAAATAATTCATAAATCATAGCAGTAAATTTTATTAACTGCTTATTCTAAAGAGATTCTAAATCAAATATTTTTCAAACTGCAGTAACCCTTTGCCAGTGATTTCGCTGTCCAGGTGTAAAGTTCCTCAGTTGTACCATGCTTTGCAGTTGACTACATAAACCTGCACGATCATTTGTTTAGTGATCTGCAAGCTAGATGTAGAGTGAACTCAAGATTTAAGGAGAAATACTACAGGACAGCTAAATTGCTGGAGGCCTTCCAGCAGACTGGTCCTACAGCAAGCATACAGCGTACTTCCACATTAAAATCAAGTTGAGAAAAAATAAAGGGTAAAACACACACCTATGCTAACTCTTACTAAAATTGCTTCTCCTGAGAATTTCTATAGCCACTGAATAGAATACCTGAGCCTCTGCAAGTCACTAAACCTATAACCAGTGTTTTTATTATGCACCTATCAAAAATGTGAACATGCAGAGAAACAACAGGATGGACTTTGGGACTGTTCGTCTTTGAAAAACAGTAATCACATGGCAAAAAGTAGTTGCTATATTGAGACATCTAATTCCCTATCCTGACAGTCTCAGTTCCTGACTACGCTACTTGATTTCCAAATCCTTCTGGAAGAATTTTAAAAGTTCCTATCTGAAAAAAACCAGGAACCAGGCTCTCTGAAAACATTCAGTGGCTTCTCTACTGTTCTTGGATGTTGGATGAACTTTGAAATATACTAAAATAAGGTCTTCCCCTGTTTTTAACACAGAAGTGAGCATCAGGAAAATTTGTCTGAATACTTCAAAAACGAGAAAGACACTTGCTAATCCTAGAAAAAATCACAAGGTGGAGCTCAAGTATTAAAATAGTTATATATTTAACACTTCAAGCAGCTACTCAGAACTCATTTGAAGTCATACTTGAGACACAGGACATTTATAATACTCTCATTCTCTATTTTTTCGAGAGCTCCCAGTTTACTTACCCAGTTTTGTGTCTGGGACCTTTGACCATAAGACTTGCATCAGTAGGTCTTTTAGAAATAATATGGTCTTGAGTGGGATCCACAAACTTAAATACATGAGATGACCCAAACTGAACCTTCATTCCACTTTGCAGCATAGTGGTTTCTGAAATACGCTGACCTTCCACATAGGTTTCAGCATCAATGCTTCTTGGAGTTACAGTCACAACTCCATCCATATTAGTGAGGTCACAGTGATGAGGCTGAATTCCTGGACCAAATAACTGGGAACAGAATTAATTAACATAGAATAAGCTAAATTATACAGCACCAGAAATTAAAACAAAATGAGCAGCGTACTATTTTTACAGACTAGTAACTTAACTTCACTTGCTTATGAATTTAACACGAGCGGTACTAAAATCAGTTGAGTTTCACTTCAATTTTCCTTGCAACAGAGACAATAAAACACACTCAACTAAAACATGCAGCAGAAATACCTTAATGAAAAGGTTTTCCCTTTTTTGGTCATATGCTGTTCAGAGCTGTTTTTTCTTCCACTTGCTGTTTTGATGTGAAACCTCACAATGCAAGTATTTGCAAGTATGCTACCTGCACTGATGTGGACCCAGGGTGCTGTAAGAGACTCTCTGGCATGAACTTTATGCAGCTATGCTTGTTTAATACATTTTCAAAGGGGTTGGAAGCCATTAAGCAGTTACAATAACACTGATAAGTACCACTGGACCCAGTATCCAGTCAAAGAAAAGAAAACTCCATTTTAAATAATGAAACCTTTACTTTCCTCTAAGAGCGCAAGAGAGGAAATAAAGTCAGTTATGACCATTAACATGAAATTGCAGCAATATTTAACCCTCCTAGCTCTGGGTTTTTTTACTTCCCCAGTTACTACATTTACACGTAACTGACCAAAAGACTAGATAAGTTCTGTCATCTGAGTCTGCTTTTTTCCATACCTGAATGGAATTTTCATCGAATTTTTCAGTTCCAACTTCAGTGACACTTAACTGTAGACGATAGAGCTTTGGCTTATCTCTGGAGTCAGAGCCATCTGTACAGCAATTAATTTTTAATTAAAAATAATTAATTTGCAAGTTAAAATTCAAATGCACAAAATTTCTACGTTACCACAATTTAGGTCAGAATAGCAATGTTCACCAAAATCAACTCAGTATCATTCTTTCAAGATTTCTTAGGAACTTAGCTGCACATCATCCATCACAGACAAAAAAAAGCATTCAACACAAGAGCACTTGGTCCTATAAACATTCTGCAGGTACAGGGATAGCCTTTTATTAAATCTCAATATCTGACTCTATAGAGACATGCATCTAATACTAACATTACTTTTTTATTGTACAGTGATAAGAGTATCTTTAGCAACTTAGATTGTGTGCAGTATTTAATACTTAACAATGTTAATCAGAAATTATATGGCTGCATCTTCAATGTCACCAAATGCAGACATACATTTGGCTGCTTACCCCCAAATACTCTGAATTGTTATTATGTCTCCCCGCAATTTACACATAAAAGCCTGGAGCAGTTCCTTCATTTATTTACATATAAATCCCCAAGTCAGACATTTCCTCCTCCTACCCACATCGCAGTTTGTTAAAACTGGCACTCAAAAAATACAAGATTTAGTTTGGAGGCAGGGACTCTTTTTCAACAGGCAAAAATACTGGAATTTCAGAAGTCAGTGACATGAAAGTCAGGGCTAGTTATCTAAGGCCTTTGTTTTTAATTTCTTACAGCACCTTCTCCTAAACCCTATATACACAGATTAGAGCGCAGTCTTTACAGTCCAGTGATTTCACTCCACGTTAAACATACTTCCCCCACCACCACACTATTTAATTTTTGATATTTTAAAACAAAACCCAAAAAAAGACAGTCCTACATATTTCTGAAGTATTCTGCAGAATACATGATAAAATATTATGTTTTCCAAATGCTTATTTAAGAGAACTTGCGGATCTCATTCCCCTCATACTACCATATATCCTTAGTAAAAACACATGTCATGCTTTCACACAAGAAATGTATTTTACTAACTCAACATTTCTGTTGAGGCAAATTAAGACTGCTCTGTTTCTCTCAAGTGTCCAATGTAAAAAGTAAACACTTTAAACCACAGCACTAAATACAAACACTTTTTTTTTTCTTTTCAGGAAAATGAGAAAAATGGAAGCTGAAATTTATTTGGAGCACACATATCATCATCCATCAGGAAAAGCCCATTTCTACATTAAAAGGTGTCTTGAAGAGAATTAATACAAATTCTAAAAAGGATGAAAAGCCTTTTTGTTCTAGGGGAGGGAGGGATGCAGGAGGGAAGGAAGGTTGCATTATACTACAGTACAGAGTCTTGTATTTCCTGTTTTTCAACAGCTGTAAGCTCACTTAAATGCTGTTTGGAATGCATTCCTCATAATTCACTACAGCAGAATACAAGTTTTGCCATACCTATGACAAATTCCCTGGCTCCCCACACCATGACAGTCCAAGAAGGCTGTTCTAAGCTAAGGATACAACACAAACAGATCCCTTGTCTGGGTTTATGCAGTTACAAGTTAACATTCACACTTCAAACAGCAGTGTTGTTTAAAAATACCCCAAACAATCAAACAAAAAAACCCCAACCAACAAAACCACCTAACTACGTAGTGTACAGAAGTGAACAGTCACTCTATGCACATCAACCCAGCAATTCCTAATACAAATGTAGATTTTGGATTAACAGAAAAAAAAAAGACAAGCCTCTCTTCTTGGATATGTATTTTAAATGCATCACTTCACCACTAAAAGGTAAGTACTGCACCACTTTGGAGATGATAATTTCAAATTATTTTGTTAATCTGGTGCTTGAAACAATGCAGGGAAATAGTACAGACTTAAAACCAGACTAAACCAAATGAAGATCAGACCAGAGAAAGCAAGTAAGCCTCAAAGTTGCACAGAAACATCCGTATAAGGAACTGCACCTATTGACTTAAAAATTAGTTAAATCCACACTTGAACAGTAGCAGATTTCCAGCACAAATTCCTGAGTGCTAATAGGTTAAACAGCAGGAAGTTTAAGGGACTGGTTTAGTAGATTTGAAATATCATGTCAAATTCAGAAGATAATTCTATTAAATTTCAGACAAGATACGCACTTGCAGCACAAAAAGCCAATAGTAAACACGTGACACATGACAAAGATCCTTCACATGAAAGCGCAGAAGTGTTACCACATACCACACTGTAGTTCTGTTCTCAGAAAGCTGGCCAGGGAAATAGCCCTGCCCAAGACTTTTAAGCTTCTTCCCCCTCCTGCAATTCTTTGCAAGCTTTTGTACCTGCATGTTTTCAGCATCTTCCATTGCTGTCAATTCTACAGTTCAGTATTGCCTTTTTTTTTTTTTTTGAAGAGGCAGGGAGAAAAAAGCCTTAAGGTTTTGCCTCCTTTTTGGAATTTATTTATTTTTATGTAATGCTTTGTAATTTTTATTTCAGGCTTGTAAATAAGTCTCAGAGCTCACATCCTAAAAAATGTCTTTTTGTAAAGTTTCTCAGCCTGAAGCTAGTAACATCCCTAAACTCATCAGCAGTCATATTCACAGATAACATCAACAGAGCCAGCCATTCAATTGCTGCCATAATTCACTTCAGTCTATCCAGTCTATTTCTGCTACTATCAGATTCATCTTTATTTTTTGGTTCATTTAAATGACTTGGAAGACACAGACAATTGCTGACTACTACATTCGCAGCCACAAGCCACTGAAGTGCATCCTCTAACATACTGCGCAGAATTTGATCTTCAATCCATAAGGCTCATATAACCAGCAATGTCAGTCATGGAGAAGCAAAAGAACAGGACAAACTTCCAGTAGAAAAATTACTGAATTTGTGCTCAGGGCATGAAACTGAAATCTGCCAGGTTCTTCAGCAAGAATATAAACAGTCAATATTTTGACAGGAAGACACTCCTACAGAAGTTATTTCTAAATACAAATACGCCAAAATACGTTGTTCCAAGAGACAGACTGGACTCTACTGTACTAAGACCTCTTTTACACACTCCAAGACAAAGATTTAAGAAAGTACTATTTCCACCATCACCCCACTCCCCCAGTGAGACACAACCAAATTTCCAGCTTTCTACTCAATGGTCAGGTGTTGCTGCAGAGCTCCTCTATGCTTATCAGTTTAGCACATTCTACAGAACTCTGCTCTCTGGAATAATGATGTTAATGAAATGGAAGTCTGAATTCACCAGAGTTGAGCACTGGAGGCGAAAGTTTGAGTGGAATTCTTTAAACCCCAATATTGTACTCCACAGCCATTAAAAGGTGAGCAACACCAACAGATGTGTCTAGTACTGTTATAGTAGTCTGGGAAATAAAACAAGAAAAGAGATGCCAAAAAAAAAACCAAACAAACAAAAAAAAAAAAGAAAAATCAGAAAAGGAAAAAGTATTTTGGTAGACATTTCATGATGAAGTGACTTTGTATTCTTGCCTATTTGGCCACACCAGGACATATCTGCTTCCTGATCAAACTCAGGAGAATCAAAATGTTTTGTAGATCATTTCAAATACTACAGATAAAACTGAATACAACTGTACTGCCTAGCGTGGCTAAACTGTTTGGCACACACCATAAATGTCGCACACCACCACAAATCAGGCAATAAAACCAGCAGAGGATGCCACTAAACACGAAACAGCAGAAAGTGAGGTCATGTCACCAGTGGTCCAAACACTATTTCACATAAAAATCATCATTGATTTCATCCTCTGAATCAACATGGTAAAGCACTGCAGAGCACAGTTAAGTTCCATACTGTTTACTCAATTCACTTTAGAACAATGAATTCAGCAAATAGATGGATCAAAGAATGTTTTTCTTTCTACTACAACACTGCTTGTAAACTGCCCTATGAAATTTAGCTGTTAACCTTTCGCCGGAAGGTTGAACTTTTTGGATGGTAGCACATTCATCATCTGTTTGATGTTTGTTCACAGACTGAATAATTAAATGGCAGCTGACAAGACAGATAACTACTTCGCAGAAGCAATCCCTTGAAAAATAGTAAGATAAGCAAGATAGCCTTTCATTTGTCAAAAAGAATCAGAAGACTTACAGCCAGTGATGTTTTTAGTGACCAATGAGAGAACAGTATTAAATATAGCGTTACCTTCGTAAGCGTGATAGTTGTAGTAGGCAAAGTGATTCCTTCTCCCTGGGGTTAGAAACACATGCAGAGGACCCAGGTGAAGGCAGCACCAGCAGGACAGATACCATGCAGAACATGCGGAAGAGGGCAGGAAAAGAAAAGACAGGAAAGGGTGAAACTGTAGCCTGACAACACTTATTCAGTTTATAAGGATGAAGTGTATTAAACTCTTTCAACTTTAGAAACTGCACAGAATATAAAGACATCAGTACTACAAAGCTACTGAATGAAACAATCCCTATTGTTTAGGAAAGTGACAACAAGCTGTTACAAGAAAAACATGAACAAAAACATGGTCAGTCCCATGGGCACCATGGCAAAGGCTTAGTACACAGTGTTACCACCTGTGGCATTTCAGATTGTTTTTCCTCTCCCAGTTAATGGATGTCTTGCTCCATTGCTCAAGCACAACATTTTAATACTAAAGCGACAAGGCTCCATGAAGAGTTTAGAGTACAAGAAAAGAAATCAAAAGTGCTATTAGAAGAACCCAAAGTTCCAGTATGCAAATCAAACCTCAGCATACAGAACACAATATAAAATACATTTAATAATATATTCTGTGCATGACTAATTTCATTTGGCTAAAAAAAAAAAAAAAAACCAAAAAAAAAAAAAAAAAACAAACCAACAAAAAAAAATGAGGAAAAAAATCCAACCAACACAAATAAATGAGGAAAAAAATCCAACCAAACCCAAACTAAGCACATCACACAACTTGGATTTTTAATCTTTTCTGTGAATCACTTCTTTGGGTACCCGGGTGTACCCATGTTACACTTAATAGGAAGAAGAGCTGCAAATAACTAAATAGCCACAACCAGAAGTCCATATGCAAAACTTTAATTTCTATTGTCTTCATGTTTCAGAGTAGAAGTTGCAAGTGTTTTATCATACTTCCTTGGTCTTCCAATGAAAAGTTTTATCTTTGAAAATCTAAATGCCTATCTAGTCATGTATTTTTGATTATTAGAGAACTAGGATTCTTACCTGGGCTTAATTCTACCAGGTATGGTAGTTTCTCAGGAGGAAGGCAAGAGCCATAGCCAGACCCGTCAACTCTTTCCTTCCCCTTTAATGGCTTTCCATCAGCTATTTTCTTGGATTTCTTTGGGATATAATCAGGAGGCCGCCTTTTCAACTGAAAGACTAATATTCCTAAAACACAGTATTATACATCCTTTGAATCTCACTATCAGTGAACAAGCACACATCAAACATCCATTAATTTGTAAATGTTCCACAGGATTACTTTCAGCTTACTAAGTTGCTGACATTTCTTTATGTAGCTATTTTTAAGTTAAAACTAATGAAAAGATTAATAGTATACTCCTCCACAGTAGATAATTTTAAAACTTCAGGATAAAAAGTAAAAACCGTTCTACTGATTAAAGATGGTAGTACTACAAATAGTG
>JAOEHX010011588.1:0-22827 GCA_025448015.1 Bolborhynchus lineola
AGAGAGGCTGTGTGGCTTGGGGTTGCCAGCTGGGCTTAAACCATAGCAATGTAGTATGGAAGTAAGTATACCTGTAAGAACATGATGACAAATTGTAACTTTTGACTATTTAAAACCTATGTTGTGCACTATCTGCTAGACAAGTGGTGTGTTGAGCAACTGTGGTAAGATCTATGATGTTCTAAAGGACAAGTACCAATACTCAGAGACACATAGGCAGACAGAATAACAACCACAAAGAAATGCTGCTAAGCCATAGATTGACACTGCTGCATATGCACAGGAAGATAAAATATGCTTAGGTTAGAGAGTCTCCTGGCAAAGTCTTATTTCTTCTATGAGTCAGTGCAGTGGGAACATGCTCTTACTCTTTGATGCATGTATTTCCAGAGTATTGACTTAAAATAGGTCTGTTTTACTAGTACTCATATAAAAGATTTTACTGAACCTTGTTATTGACTGGTCCCAGTATTGTCCCCAGTTTTTGTTTTTCATAAAATCACAGAATAGTTAAGGTTGGAAAGGACCTTAAGATCATCTAGTTCCAACCCCTCTGCCAAGGGGAGAGATGCCTCACACCAGACTATGTCATTGAAGGGTCCTATCTAGCCTGGCCTTGGACACTGCCAGGGACAGAGCATCTACCACTTTGGGCAACCTGTTCTTACTTGCTTGCTTCCAGTGATTCTTTTTACTTGCCTTTTACCCCCTGTACTTCCCCATGGTAACACTTCTTATTTTCTTTCTCCCACAACTTTTAACTCTTTCCATCTCACATTACAGTATTTTAATGTGCACGTTTCACAGATACTTCAAATTTTAGGCATTACTCCTATGATTTAAAGAATAAGTTACATTTTCTTGACACAGATTTTTGTGGAGAAAAGATTACTGAAATCTTCCAGAGAGGACATAATGATTTCTGAAAACCAGTTTTTGTATGCTCTGTGCATACTCTTCCTTCCTAGGGGAAGACCAAGAGTTATTTCTCACACTGTCAAAGTGAACTTCTTCACACCACTGAATATTATCAATCTCACTTAAAACTGTTGATGTCTTGTTTATCATAGTCTAAGAAATTATGGCACCTTTTAATTTTTAAACTGTATTACACAATTTGAAAAGTACTAAGACTTTTTGATTATACAGTTTCATGAGCTCAAAATTGCAAAATACAAGTGGGATGCAGTAAGAAATTAAAGTTCTTGTCTAAAGGAAAAACTGTGAGTTCTTTTCAGCTATAATCTGTACTGTGTGAAAAGGCAAAATACAGTGTATGTAAATGGCCAGGCAACTGGATGCTGTATAAAGGCAAATGTGTTCTAGGTGGGACTCCCAGAATTAACCCTCTTTGATTACCAATGCCAACTAATTGCTGAGATGGAAACAAGTGGGAGACCAGAAATGACTCTTTGCCATGAGAATTCAAAGGAACACACTGGAACTTCAAGTATTTGCTACAATAGATGTTTAACTGTCATTCCACAATGAGGGCCATGAGGAAGAAAAGCACCCCCCACATGGAACATCTTGTAGTTTGCTTGTTTGTTTATTCACCTTGGGAAGATAAGGAGCTGGGAAGTCAAGTCCCCTCAGGCAGAGAGTGAAAGAACTTGAAACCCAGTCTCATAGTGTGGCTGGGGACTCCTGAGGCAGAAAACTGACAACTGCATTTCTGACAAATTATGTGACACTAGCCCCAGAATTTGCTCTTTTCTTTTTTCTTTTCTGTCTTCAATTTGATACTGTTCTGTAAATTTAGGTCGACTTTATAAACAGCTTTAGAAGCGCTAACACTACATTTTTCAGCATGTGAGTTTCACTTAATTTTCTTCCCCACTTCAAAAAACAAGTTGCCCAGATACTTAAAAACTCTGTTGATATGAGCAATGAATAGGCAAATAATGTCACTGGAGTAAGAGACCATGGAAAATTAAGACTCACATATTTTACTGATGGACAGGTGCCTCAGATAAATTTTTTCCACATCAGATGCACTTTTCCCTCCTCAGATGTAATTTTACTATAATGTAAGAAGTACTAATTAAAATTTTACTCTACAGATGTGAAGTATAAAGTTCCTGTATATTCTGAAAAATAAAAAATACTTAAAAGGAAACTGAAGAAAAACCCCAACCCATTACTTCTTCTAAATAAGATTTCAGTATGTCTAATGTATCCCCTGCACCCCAAATATTGGTGACAATAGCTAGATTAAAAAAAATATATATAAACTGTGTGCTATTATTCTCCCTATGCCTCAAGGTTACTAATGTTTAATAAACATTTGTTGTCAGCCCCTAGTTTCTCCTCCCTGAAAAGCTGTCTCTGACACCTATATACTGCAAAAGCAGTCAAGATATACTCTGTGAAGTGAACTAATGGGAGTCAGGCAGCAGCAACAACTCCTCCTTGCAGGGTGAGTTTATGAGCGTTGGATTTTACTCCTGATACAGAGCTTATGCCCAGAGTATTTATCTTCAAAAAAATACTTTGAAATTTATTTGTACAAAAAGTATCTCACATTTCTCATGTAAGATAATTCCCTAAAGAGTTTGATTAGCTTCAATAAGGAAAATCAATAATATAACTATACACAACATCAAGATGACAAAAATAATTGAATAAAAAAGAAAAGGGGATGGTCATAATAAGAATTTAAATGTTTGTTTTCTTCTCTCCATAGAGGGCAGCTTCAAAACAGTAAGAACAGGCAACAACAGCAGCAGGCAACAATAACTACAATTTAACCGAAATCCCTGTAAAGTAGAACAAAGCTTTCTCAGATCATTCCTTCACATATCCTTCAACACTGACTGTAGCTGTTTTCATCAGATTTGTGTATCCCTAAATCTGAGCCAGTTAACTACTGTCATCACTAACTGGTCCTCTTAACTACCATGATCATGCTTAAAATATGACATGTTAACATTCTACTACATTTTGTGCATTTTATTAGGCAAGAGGATCATAGTAAATCTGAAATATCTGACTTAAAATATTTACTCCTCTCTCTCATAAGGAAGATTAAAAAACTACACAGTGACACCATTCAACACTGTGTGTAAATATGGTATTCCTGTTGTAAACATGGTTTCCATGACATTGAAGAAAGTATATGCATTTGAAACATGTATGCTAAATAGGAAGACTAACTGACACTTGTATTCAGGGAGGCCATACCTCACACTTAATTCTGCCAGTAAGGAACAGTACCCAACATTTTCTCTCAAGAAAATGAATACTGCAACTTGAAATGGAAATATTTATTGGGAGGAGACAAGGCATATCATCACACCTCCAGTGGACAAAAGCACAACAATGTACATGCTACGTACTACATAATGATGTGTTATTGTATATTACTATCAATATGGTCAAATATTTAAATCCTATACTTGCTTTGCCACATAGGCAATGCTAATACCTTAACAATGGTGTTCATTTGTGCATTCTCCCTAAAAAATCCCTTTAGTAACAGCCCATAAAAGGTGGGATGAAATCAAATCACTCTAATGTCTTCCATGGCTCTATCACCCTGCTAGCCACCCTTAATTTGCTTTGCTGCAATAAGATTTTCTGACAGAAAGTTATTAAATCACTATGCCCACCACTTCTTTGTTTTGACAGCAGAATAGACTAAATGACCTTAGCTAATTTCAATGGTCCACATCATGTTCTATTAAGGCAAAAAGATGGGAGAGTATTACAAAAGAAATTAGATATTTGGATGGTGAAATAAAAAGGAGATGCAATAAAACAAAAATGCAAAATAAGCCTTTGCCCAGACAAATGTAGATACTTACCAGCACCTCTATTCCAAAGCAAAAATACCTACGATCATCTTATTTTACTGCCTTTATTTTATTTCTCTTACTTTATTTTATTTTTCTCTATTCTGTCTTATAACAACAAGTAGAAGAGTTGATGCAGAACGCAGAGCAGTTGCAAACGGAATCATTTTGAATGTTAACTGATGGTTTTAGCAGCCCCACTGGTAAATCAGGAGCATGGTGAGATTTCCTGGAGGTTAAAGGAATCAGCAACCCGATATGACACTTTGTATATCACAGTCTTAAAGGATGACTGAATTTAAAGCTTGTCAGAATAAACCAAATGAGTTTACAGGGAAATCTTTTTCTCTAGTTCTAGAAATAGTTTCACAAGAAAATGGTAGGAACATTTATAATTCTAGACTAATTTGGCTTTTCTTTGTTACCTTCTTACATGACTTCATAAGAAAGAAAAAAAAAAAAATCTATATGAAGCTCCATAACTTTGTTTTATAATTTTGCTTCATTCTTGAAAGACCTGGATTTTCCATAAAATTCTGAAATTTGTATTTTCCCTTCTGGTAAACACTACGTAAAATTTCCCAGTGTTCCAGCTGTAGAAATGCCAGAACAAAAACATGATTCAGTAATAGCAGCATGTATTGTTGTCTTATGGTAACCATTCAAAAAGACTAAACAGAAAAAATAATACTCTGATTGTAAGCTGCTACAAACATAATTTTCAGTCAGATCTTCTGCATGTCTGTTCTGCAGTTTCCTAATACCTAATACTAACTGATCCAGAGTTTTCCTTTGTATATTTTATTGACTAGAGATTATGGTTCAGATCACAGTGTAAAAATATCCAAATAATATGAAGACATGGAAGGATTCTATGAGATTTGTTATGTTCAATCAAAAAATTTTAATTAAAAAAAAAAAAAAAAAGAATCTTAACCTCTGTGATCTCTCCTAGATTTTCTTAATTACCCTAAGAAGTTATGATGGGTTATATCCAGTTAATACGTCAAACAAAAATTTTAAACATATTTTCATAAGGCATTTGGTCTTAAGGTAATACAAATTTCTTCTGTATGCCCAGGTCCTTGTCCAGAGGACTAGGTAGGCAGACAGACAGACATGCAGGCAATTACTTTACATATGGTGACTCTCCAGATAGCAAGTGGCTTTATCGGGTGTTGCAGGGTTGCTATTGCAATGTCTGTCAATGTAAGACGACAAAAGCAATCTGAATAATCAGTATTTCAGATGGGAATAGATACAGCCACATTTTCATACAACTCCATCTTCAGTGGGGAGCTGCTGTGATGCAGAGCCAGGAAGAGCAATATCCTGAGCTCTGCCAAGCCGTGGGCCAGTGACTCCTGCATGACACAGAGCCAGGATACTGGACAGATACTATTGGTAGCTAATCAGTAACAGAGGCTAGATGAGAGAAAACGTCCTCAAGAACCTGCTCAACTCTGCACTTCAGGGTTTTAGTGCAAATAGACTTATAGGGAAACCCCACAACACTCCTGCTTTCCCCTTCCCAAAGCCTTGGCCTGTCTATCCTCAAAAACCAAAGAAGTACAGAGCATAAGTCCATGGCAGGGCTGTGACAGTAGACTAATAAGATCCCAATGTATTTTATGGTGAATGTGTGCACTGGAGATGTGCACATGCAGACTGCTAATAATATTACTATTTTTGTCAAATAGGATGGATAAATTTGCCACAGTATTCCCACTGTCCATAGAAATGCAATGGGTACTGCAGCATAATGCAAAATATACTTCAATTTAAAGCCATGGCATCAGTGTGTAACTCATACCTTCACTGGGCTCTTACTTTGGCCTCTTAATTCTTTGTCAGTTTTGCTTTTCTATAATGGTTCCGTTGATAAACTGGCATAAGCCAAAGATACACAGGGCATCTGCTCTAGCATTTTTGGGTTTTTTTCAGTAGTTAGTATTTTTCTGGCCGGAATATCCAGAATTAGTATAACCATTCCTGCAGCAATGAATAATTACTTATCCCTGAAGTTGCTTAAAAAAAAGAAATCTCTATATTCTGTGAAAGTTTTAGTTTTCTGTAGCTCTAACTCAGAGACAGACCAAAACCTAATTTTTGGCATGTTACCTTCTTTTTTTTTTTTTTTTTTTTTTTTTTTTT
The DNA here is from genome assembly GCA_025448015.1 of Bolborhynchus lineola. NCBI lineage: Eukaryota > Metazoa > Chordata > Aves > Psittaciformes > Psittacidae > Bolborhynchus > Bolborhynchus lineola. Next base: position 5,949 of record JAOEHX010011588.1, read on the forward strand.
TTGCCATATATGTATATAAATATATAAAGTACTTATTAATAAAATTGTACAAATCACCTCTGCAGCCTTATAAAAAACCTTTTCTAAGATTCATGGGAATGTGATTGTCATTCTCACAAAATGATTGTAAGACTATATCTAATCCTTCACATACGCAAGGCCAGGTTACTCTATCTAATCTGTGATGGGTATTTGTCTAAGCTGTTCCTAAAACCTTCAGAATAAATAAAAAAGAGGTATTTCAATATTCAAAAGACCACAAAATCAGAGCAAGCTGTAGCACATGACACGTGCTTTACCTGACCTAGCCCTGGTCCCATACTGATGATGCCCCTGGTGAGCTCACGGAGGGCTTACCAATACAGGATTGGGATGAACCATGGGAAGGAAAAACTCAGAGCTAAGTAGTTTGACTTGCAACAATTTGATGACTCTCTGTGAAAGAAGACTTCTCAGCTCATTGTATGGCTGAGCTTTAAAAGTGGCTGAAAATGCAACTGAAATAAAGACCTGACTGTCAACAGAAACCTGAAGAACAGTGTTAAAGAAAGAAGCTTAACTACCAAGAGCAACTCCAGATCTGTCTTCTACTAGAACTACTCAAACTGTAGTCTAATTTTGGCATTGGTAAATTTTACCTGAGCCTTATTACCTTAATACCAGCGGGTACTAACTCCTCCATTCAGCAGTATTGGATCCTACTGAAATAATCTGATGAATCTCAGAAAGCTGACCAGCCCCAGCCAATGCTTTTTAGGAGGGGTTAGTATATACATTGATACCTTGCTTATTCAGCCTCTTTGAAGTATTTTTTAACTAGTAAAAAAAATAGTAAAGAATCCAAAATGACCAAATACAGATCACTATTATATGCTGTGATTTTCAGTTTCCATGAACTACACACCCCTTCTCTTCTGAAGGACACTGAAAAACATAATGTGAAATATCTACACATAATAAAACACTTTTTATTTCATATTGCCACAACCCCTCCTGAATTTATGCATTATATTCACCAGCAAAAATGCTTATGTGCCTGAAATAAAAGATGATGAGACAGAATGTCATTGTATTTACTACTATTTCCTTGAAATTTCACATAGATTAGCATTTCACACTGAAGATATGATTACATTTTTACTTGCCAGGGAAAGGTGCAGGCCTGAATATATCTCTAAAAGGTCATAATGTAATGAATTAACGTAAGCGTTAAATTTAGAGCAAGAAATTAAGTCTAGTTCCAGTTACCGAATGCATATAGTCCAGGAGTTCTTCAGTGTTATTATAAGATTTCACCCCTGTGGAGTTGTGACCTGTACACTGAAATAGTCTTTGCCATGGTCACCTCCTTCCCCGCACTTCCCTTCATATTATAACGTATTTTCTTGGTGTATAGACCATGACTTATTTACACAGCACCATCAGTGATGCTAGCAATAGCTTCTTTTAATATAGTTGGCTCTGTAATCAACTGACGTTTGCTATTAAATATTTAAAACTCTTATTATCATCAATCAAAAATTTCATACGAACAATGTTAATTAAAGAGATACATACTTAAAATGACAGTTTTGTTACTAATATCAAGAAAAAGCTAACTATTTGACTAGGTTTCTGAAGCAACTTTGCAGCTTTTGGCCATGCAGATATCTAAACATGACTCATGTATTCAGGACATAGAAAGTACAACAACAGAATGACTCAACAGTTACCCATGTATTGTTCTGATATAGAGACATCTACAGAGAGAATAATTACAACTGTACTGCATTCATACCATATGTCTAATACACAAGAATCTGTCATAATAGAACATCAGTGGCAAGTGTTAATATCAAACTACATGAACATAATGAAAAACTGTTGTTTCCTATATTCTTTGGCTTTGTTGATAGAAATGTTTCCATTAGTGATTTCAAGAACTGCCTCTCATAAGCAAGTCAAAAGACATAATTGCTACAAAACCTAATATTATCAAGTTGTTAACCACTTACTAGATGAGTTGCTTGGAGACAACCTTAAATTCTCAATAAAATATAATAAAAGAATTTCATTACCTATGTGTTCTGTGTGGTTTAGACCAAATGTTTTTTTAATATATTTTACTAAATTCTATAGTAACTTATTACACCAGACATAAATTTTACCATTGGGAAGTTTTCATACTCATGTATGATAGTAAAGGAGTGAGAATCAACCTGAACTTTACATATGAGCATAAATCGAAAGGGCATGAATAATGATTAAGAATTATATTGTGCTACCACGTTCCAGAGTACAGGTTGCATACACAAAAAGCTACATATAAAAACCAAACATAACTGGTTTATATTAATATAGGATTTTATTTTTAGTGTATTTTTTCTGATTGATCTCCTAGTTCAAAGGGTTAAAATGCACTAAAAGTACGAGAAATTTATAATGCAGTAATTATTTAGCACTGGAAGTTCTTAATCCTCTGACATTTAATCCAGAGTAATTCACACAAATATGTAAGTGTTGAGGAATACACATATAAATAGCACTTAATGAATCAATACTGTTCTCTAAAATACACTCATCTGCAACTTCAGAAAATTTCAGTATGGGCCAACTTCTACTTTGGCCAATTTAACTTTTTTGGGTTTTGCATGCTGGGTCCTGTGCCAAAATCAATGTCCTGACACAAATTCTGACTTTGTGTAATGCTTATTGAACAAGGATTAAAAAGTAGAGCCTTCAAGAAAAGATACGATTTCTATCTCTGTGAATAAGTATTGTCATATATTTTATGACAGTCTGCATTCTTACCTGGTTATATAAAAATAACTATTTATGGTTTTGGGAAGTCAGCAGTATTACACTGATTAATTCCATCTTGAAAATAACTAATGTTGGTAACTCGTGGTACGCCAGATTTAAACTTAATCTGGCAGCCTTATAACTATCCCCAAGGCAAACCTTAATAAGTCTTCTGAGTAGCAGAGCTAAGATATTAAAAAAAAAGTCGGCCTGCACCAATTTCTATTTAAGATTTCTCATTGCCAGAATGAGGTAACAGCACTCTTAAATAGTAGATTATTAGTATAAAATCCCCCAAAAGCAAGTCCTCCACAAAAAATAATGCTCACAGCAAATCTGATGCATTTTTGAGTGGTTTTCTTTGGCTTTTTTGTTTAAACAGAGAGAAAAAAAAAATATACTGGCAAACAGTGTGCTGATCAGCCCTTGCTCCTGAAAAAAAAAGCTTCCTCATCTTTCTTTTGGTATAACCATTTCCATCATACATGCTTAGTAGCTGTTAAAGTCTGAAAACCTGTATGTGCTATTTTTGCATTTTCTTCACACAGAATGGCTGTAAAATAAACTTGAAATATATATTAAAATATGCCTCCATCAATTCACTTTTGTTTTGGTTTGTTTTATATACATCTGTGTATGCATTCCCGAAAAGAAGAAAGCGCTGGTTCTCTTTAAACTCAAAAAGAAAAACAAGTAGAAGTCTTCGTGTTAAATCATTTTTTCGACAGCAAACTTACTTACCCCGGCAATGTACTCCTTCATCATACCCATCAGAACAGTCATAAACACCATTGCAGAGCTGGGACAAGTGAATACATTTGTTTGTACCAATGCAGCTAATGTAATTCAGGGCACACCTAAAATCTGCTTCCTCGGGACCTAAAAAAGAGACAGAAAATTTCTCATACATATCGACAACAAGGCAAAGAAAGTTCAATATTGCATTTCCATTTAAAAACTAAGGGAAACACTCTATGTATTAGTCCATTTTGCAGATTTTAGTGCATTATCATCACTTTATTTAGGAGAATTAAAACAATTAGAAATGATTAGTCCAATTAAAAAGAAATTAGTGGGCCAGAAGATAATTTCCCAAAGTACAAGTGTTTTGCAGAGGCTAAAGTTAAGCTTTTTTTTTTTAACATTAAAAAATATCATAAGATTTTTCAGTTGCCTTGTGACTTTCATATTATACCAAGACTCATATCAAGAGTAATAGGTGCCACTATTTTCAATCATTGCTGTGCTGTACACATAATTATAGCTATTTATGAAATTACATAAAAATGTTACATATTTATGGCTGTATTAAGTCAGAGAAACTCTTCCTCCAGGCCAGGAATCTGCCTCTGAACCTGCGAGTACAGAGTGGTAGAGAGAAGATAAGGATGTCCCTCTGGGATACCACTCTGTCTGCAATCATCTATGTCCCCTTATCTGTACAGGAGTATTTGAGGTACTCTTTTATCTTTAGAAAGGGCTCTGACTGATAAAAACCCCACAACATAATTTCATATGATAAAGACTGAGATTTTTAGCACACTGCAAAGATCATATAGAGATATGAAGGGTTTAGCTCATTCAGAGGATGAATCATAATTTATACACACTATATGATTAGCTAAACAGAGACTGAAGGAGTTGAAATTTTTCAGGAAACAACTTTTCGCTGCTTGATTGCTCTGGTTTGAGCCTTGGGTCTGTGCTTAGCTCTGACAGATTGTAACAGTTCTCAAGGGAAATGTATCTTAGGATGCACTGTGCTCAAGGGCTATGGTTTCACCTTCTTAGAGGTACAAACTCTAAGGCAAAGGACAGAAATCATAAGCAGTAGCTAGAAGTTCCCTGATAAGTGGGAAAACAGCTTCGGCAGATGTTGTCTCTTGACGTCAGCAGGACAAAGCAAAGGAGAGCTCTGGGGGGAGTTTTTGATTTCTATAATGAATACAGATAGCTTTTAGCACAGCTCATTAAATAAAATTCTTAACGTACAAAACTTGTCATAATTAGAAAACTTAAAAATTCCCCCTGCTGTCAGGAAGCTGTCCACCATTTAGAGTGGGCACAACAAAATACCAATTTTTCATGGCGTACTGTGTTTTTTCATGGGTTTCATGGTTTACAATGTGTTTGCCTGTATCCTTTTAGACAACTCCCATTGGTAGGTGCTTCCCTTCCCCAAGCAGAGCATGTGTCCTAAAAAGCATGCATCTATTGTGCAGGAAGACATGAACAAAATGCAGCTTCTTCCTTCCACCTCTGACCTTTCCAGCTTCACACCTTGCATCGATGGAGTGACACCAGATACATCCTTGATGTATCACTGATTAACAGAAACAGGGCACACTGATACTAGGGATAAAAAAGGCAATGTATATGAGGATGAATGCACCCTGCCTCGACAATCTGTGTACTTCTAGGTGGAAAAAAACCCAGACAAACACATTTTTTATTGTGGCCTTGTGCTACATACCATTTTTCAAGAAAACTGCATTCCTAAGCTAAGGGTAAGGGTCTAAATAACTTTTGAACACAAAAATAACTGTTCTGAATGTACTCTAGGTTAAATAATTGCTATGCAAATGTAGAGGTATTCACAAATAATACATTTTTCCTGGTTTCCAGTAAAATGTAGGAGAATACTAACAACAGAAATTTCAGTGATAATTAAAACCTATCCTACATGTTTGATATGAAGGGCACTGTCAGAAGGGAGACAGGTGTGACCTCCCGGTGCTGGCAGAGACCCCTGCGTCATGGGGGCAGTGTGGCTCCATGCCCTTCCCAGGCTGCAAGGCCACTAGGATGGGTGTTGAGGGGTTTTATTTTGTGCTCCAGCTTCAGGTATTCTACTCCTTTTTTGTTACCTGGATGTAGGACACTTTATCCCATGAAGCATTCTGCGCACACATGCACATAAAGCTCCCTACAATATCAACCTCTGGCAGTGCCTAGCATTCCTCCAGAACTGGTTTAACTCCGCTGAGCTTTCAAAGAACATAAATAAAGAAGCTTTGGAGAGCCAATGGCAGGTAGGTTTAATTTGATTTCCATTTCAATTGCATCAAGACTCAAAGAGACCTAACACTTTACTAAACCAAACTAATTTTCTGATTTGCCATTTATAGCTTGGCTTGTTCACATTAGAGCAACTTTGAATAGAGTATGTGGAATGAAAAAAACAATCTTTTCTTCTACAGTACAGAACATTCATTAAAAAAACTTAGGTCTGTGAAGCATGTAAACCTGTATTACTTACATATAAACCCAAGATTGCTAGAGGGCTTTCAGCATTTATTCCTTATCAAACAGAAACTGAGATCTGTGACCAAAAAATATATAAGCATAAATATTTATCCTCTAAACTTAACGAATGAAAAGAAAGAATTTCTTAACTAACAACTAAAATCTCAGTAGGACTACTGAGACTGATATTCTCCTGTCTACAGATTTCGGGATTTAATTTTGATTTTATGCTTCCTGCTTTAAAAATACAAGATCCTTCAGGACATGAACATCCTGCAATTTTAAACATGTTCTCTAAATTAGAATACTAGTAGGGAGCTTCCTAAATTAGATTTCTTTGATTGGGAACTGCATATGGGGGAAAACTGAAATATGCTCCAAGAAGTATTATTCACATTGTTTTGTTTTCAAGAGAAATATGATACATTACTTGTGAAAACAGAAAGGTTAAGATTAAAAGAGATAAACTGATTCATGTGATTAAGATAAATTCATACACACTTTCTGTTTCCTTACTAGCATGACACTTTGGAAGTCAACTTGATTTATTGATGAAGATGAACCTCGGTCAAAAAAAGCCTTACCTTATAGAAGACTTGTGATCTATTTTGTCTGTAAAATTACTCTAAAAGGACTCAATCATCTATGGTCAGTGGAACCAGGCAGCACGTCCCAAGCCCTCCACCGCACACAATTCCTACCCCCTTCACTGAACAAAAAATCAAGCTAAACAAACCTTCATGTTCTGATACCCTTGAAGCAGCTTTTCCCACTGAATCCTACCCAGCAACTGCACTTTCTGAAATGTCTAATGCAAATAAAGATGAGTGGCTTTTTATCTTGTTTACTCCTCTTCCCTCTTCCTTTAACAGACAGCCACTTCTGGCAGCATTATCAAGTGAACTTTGGGAAAAGGAATTTAAAAGTGTTCTTCTTCAAAATAATCTCAGTGTATTTTACATCAGTGCAAGAATGCTAAGAATATAAAAGACGGATGGTGTCTTTTCTTCCCTTAGAAAGACACAATAATTCCCAGCCTTGCCAGTTGGTGAAAAAATTGTCAAAACTACTGGTTGTAATTATGGTAATACAACATCTCAATGTTTCAAACACTCATATCAGGACACCACTTGGAGGATGGAGAGGATGGAAGCACCATTGCTTATGCAGTGCTGTGCAGCTCAAGAGATTCTGGCTCAGGAAGTAGAATATCTAACTCTTTCTTTGGTGTAACTGTCTGATGGCTAAACAAGAAGTGGCTAAAAAGCCTAGCTGTAGGAAGATGAGCCATGGCCAGCGGGATCCCCCTGGGCTTGACAGCTATGGGCATACCACCCCAGCTGGTGGGTGGCTGGGGCAGCCCCAGCCTGAGGTGTTGGGCACCTCCATAGGGATGAGCCACCATGTCTGCCCATGGGTGGGGGGTGTGTGTGTCAGGATCAGGATGGCCATTTCGGATGTGATCACACTGTATCAAGTCTCACTTCACCTTCCCAGCATGTGAGAAAACATGGAAGAAAACTGCACTGTTTTTGTAATACCTGCGCGATGTACAGTGAATCTATCTGCAGTTCCTTCAATGAAAGTGCCCTTACTTCAATGAGGGTTGAGAAAAGTTAAGAGAGTTCTTATGACACCCTTCAGCAGGACACAATGGGACCCATCAAGCACAACCTGTGGTTTCCCACTGAAGAAGCATCATGAGAAAGTATTAAAGGCCTCTATCAAAATTAGCAGAGAGATTTTACCATGAGTTTTTGTCATGGTATCTGTCTTGAGTTTGTGCTTAATCAAAAATCTGCCTGTCCCCCTTGAAGATCATGCTATACCTAATTTCAAACAAGAGTGCAAGTACAATCTACAAGCTGATTATTTCCACTGGGTTTTGTTATCATAAGCAATATACAAGTGCTTATTAGCAAAAAATTATGGATGAACATTATTTCATTATGTACATTTCCTTCTTCTAGAAACATTCCCCTAAATTTAATGCAAATTAAGGTAAAACTTTGTGTGCAAAGATTACTGAGGAGTTACAAAGTATGAATAAAAGATATTTGCAAAGACTGCAGAGATAGCCGGACAAAAGAAGATATATTGGAATGCTCAGCACAAATTCAAGGTCCACAAAAAGTTATTAAATTACAATAAAACACCCCCCACACACTTCTTGCAAATTTATCTAGAGCTGCTTGTATCTGACAACTGTTTAAAAAAAGCATCAAAGCTGCTACGTCTTTTTTTCACCTTTGTCTTTCTCAACTAAGTTTTTACAAAGTGCTTTATCTTGCAACATCTCAGGTAAGCAGTCAGACTTTTAAATCAGAGATTAGGCAGCCAAATGTGGTAGATCCCTTTTGAATCACTGCACCTAATTTACTTTAAGACAAGCAATTTTCCAGCAGCTCTAATCCTGCACTGTCCTCAGCCACAAGAAACAATTAAAGCGAAGTATAGGATGACTTCAAAATTCCCATTTGTGTTGTACATCAGTGACTCACAGATCCATTTTGCTCTCTTAAGTGTCTTTATGGAATGAACCCCCTCCACAGTGAGCAGTTACCCTGATCAAAACCTTATTCCACTGATTCAGCAGCCTTTGAATTCAACTCTATTTGCATGTATAGGTGGGAACCCTTGAAAAGTATTTTGCACCTTTCCAGATACTAAAGCACCAACACGAAGTGGATAGAATCGGGCTGTAAGACAAAACTGGCAATTTTGATGAAAATATCAGTTGTCAAGAAATGCCTTATGCTGCTCTGATTGCAGCACATGCTCCTCTAAAGAAGTTTTGGTATAGCAACTATTGTGGTCTTCTCTGTGGTATTATCAAATGAAGTTGATTAATGACTGTAAATAAGACAAAATAGCCCAAAGTTAAGAAAGAACAATCCACAGAACTGGTAGGAACACTCTGCATAAACATTGGCTTAAGTGAAAATATTCCACTGTGGTACAATATAGTACATGTGCAATACAGACTGTGAGACCTGTTTCGCCCTGTTAGCTTGCCTTCTATACACTGCCATACTCCACATACGATATTTAATCTTGTAGAACTAATTAAAAAACTTCTTATTTATTCTCTAATGTAGCTCTTGGCAACAAGAAGCAACATACCACACTCAGACAGACTAACATAAAATACCTGATATAGTTTTAAAAGTGTGAGAAATCATCTTCACAACTGTTTTTTACGTTTATTATGTTAAATTATGAAAATTTCCAAAGAGGCTGGATGCTACTTATTAATTTCTGCAGTTAGAGGTTAATGTGTAAAGTGTAAATTAAATACACATGGTATCCTATGGTATCAGAATTGCTTTAAAAAGTAATTTTTCACAAAGACTAGATGCACACTTTTAATATCAATACTCTGAAAGATGGGGATAAATTTATGGAAATTACTTAGAATCTTTACTCTTTGATATTTATATATATGCAAAGAAATTATTTCATATTTAATAAGGATTTATGTATCATAAGTAACCTCTTATTCATTGCTACTTTTATTCATATGCATTATTCAACCAAGTAGACTACTAATGGATATAAATTTGAAGTCACCTTCAATTAAATCAGGTATTCACTGGCCCATGAAACAAGAATAATACATACGGTAGGATGTGCACAACTGAAAAAAGAAGGAAAGCAGGTGAAATATTGTGCTGTCTGCAGCAGAATAGCTGTAACCTCCGACCTCACAGACACAGCATACTGTCACCAAAATAATATTTCACAATAAAGAATAAAACTTGTAGCAGCCAGTAGGTTTGTGAGGGTGCAGAAGAATGAACATAGCTATACTGCACCCTCATAACTTCTGACCAAACATAAGAGATGACCTAAAGACTGTAGAAACAAACAGAAACAACAGAGAAAATTAAGAACTTGGGAAATTAAAAGATGACTTTGAGTCATCACAGTCTGAAAATCAGTCAGTGCTGATTCTCAGTCCACACACATCTAGCACCAAATGTCTCATCTCTCCTATCCTTCTATAAACAGAGGAGTGTCGACATAAACAGCCTTCTGGTATATAGCTCTCTTTTCAAGAATAGGCTTTGGTTCATTGTGCTTTATATGGGAAGAAGAAACACAGCTCTTCAATCCAGAGTTTCCCAAGTCCAATCAAGGATTTGCTCTGATCTCAGTCTGTGGTTAGAGTGCTGCACCCTCAGTATGTCTGTCAAACAGCACTGAGTTGGGTGGGAGTGTTGACCTGCTTGAAGTTAGGAAGGCTCAACAGAAGGATCTGGACAGGCTGGACTGACAGGTCGAGGCCATGAGGTTCAATAAGGCTCAGTGTCAGGTCTTGCACCTGGGTCACTTCCTGCCATGCAATGCTACAGGCCTAGGGAAGAGTGGCTGGAAAGCTGCCTGGTGAAAAAGGACCTGGGGGTGTTGGTCAACAGTGGCTGAACATGAGCCAGCTTGTGCCCAGGCAGCCAAAAAGGCCAAGAGCATCCTGGCTTGTGTCAGAAATAGCATAGCCAGCAGGACTAGGGAAGTGATTATCCCCTGTACTCAGCACTGGTGAGACTGCGCCTTGAACACTGTGTTCAACTTTGGGCCACCCACTACAAGACAAACACTGAGCGCTGGAAGACACCCAGAAAAGGGCAATGAAACTGGTGAAGGATCTGAAACACGACTTAAAAGAAGTGGCTGAGGTAACTGGGGTTGTTAGGCTTAGGAAAAAGAGACTGAGGGGAAAGGACTTTATTGCTCTCAACAAATAACTGAAAGGAGGTTGCAGTGAGGTGCGGGTTGGTCTCTTCTCCCAAGTAACAAGTCATAGGACAAAAGGAAAAAGGCCTCAAGTTGACCCAGAGGAGGTTTAGACTGGATATTTCTTCACAGAAAGTGTTGTCAAGCACTGGAACAGGCTGCCCAGGAAGCACTAGAGTCGCCATCCCTGAAGGGATTTAAACGACGTGTAGATGTGGCACTTAGACACATGGTTTAGTGGTGGTCTTGGCAGTGATGAGTTAACAGTTAGACTTGATGATCTTAAAGGCCTTTTGCCAACCTAAACAATTCTATAATATATAATTCAGCCAGTGAAAAACTCATAATTAAAAAACAAACAAACAATAACAGCAAAAACAAACAACCTGAAAATCACTTCCAAAGGATGGTTTTCAATTTTCTGTGCTACTGTGGACAAAACAGACAGAATAGTTCAAAAGGTTATCTACTTCTAAAGCTTAACAAACCTCCTAGGGGCACACACTCCAGTTTCTATACTCCTGTGATAGGCTTTTAGCACTGGCACTGATACAATATACAAATGAATTCCCAGGTGCAAAACACAGCATACAGATACTGGGTTTAGGATGCTCTGCAGCTGCTTGCCTTTTTCTCTTTGTGTGGTTTTGTAAGTACTAGACAAAGGCAAACAGCTGAGAGTCTAAATCTGATATTATATAACAACTTTAATTGTTTAAATACTTCTTTTTGCTTAAAAACATGAACACTGTTTGCATACTGCCATTGTAATGACTGTCAGAATCTCTATTTGAGATGGCTCTCCAGCAAACACTTTCCCTTTGGCTATCTTTTTCCTGATCACTGCTTTCCATGTGTCAGACACTTGCTCATCTTCACTACACAGCTGTAAATAATTAACAAAGCCACAGGACTCATCCTTTCTATTGTAATGTAGCTGATAGCCACTGGAGAGAAGTAGAAAAGCTATGCTGAAGGTTGCACAAAGGCTGATGAAGAGGAAAAAAGAGGTAGAGGAAATTTTTTCTAAAACAGCTCAAGTTTGGATCATTCCCCAAACATCCCTCTAGGCACACATGCGCTGGGATGGTTCTGCAGTCAGAATACAGCTCTTTAGGTGGTCAGGCCAAAAACACCCACCAGAATTGGGACTTGAACTAAAATTAGGTTTTGCCTAACATGAATCTACCTCCTAAAGCTATAAAAGACATAGGGGTAATAGGACTGATAATACTATAATTAGATCAGAAGAGAAAAATCCACCTAGACTCCTAAATGCACTTAGATATTTTGCACCCTAAAATTACCTCAAATAGAAAACCCACCAGGCTAAAGTGAGAAAAGACCACATCCTCAGCCAAAACCCATCCAATATAACAGTTCTACAAGATTGGGGTAACTTTTCACTGAACAGCTCTAAACTTAACTATTTCTGGATTGAACAGCATGAAAATGTGTTTGCATTTTTTTAATTATTTTTTTTAAAACAAGGTTAAAGGTGGTCAGATAAATCAGTGGCCACAAAGTGAACAGCAAACCTTACTTGCCCCCAAGTTTTCTGCAGCCTTTCTAGTTATTAAAAAAACCCAAAGGACAAATGATGAAAGAGGCAAAAACAAGCAGAGAGTAAACGATAGTGGATCTGCCTGGAGTGTTCCAACATTTTTCCCACTGTCCCAGAAGATTAATGTAACTAATCAGTTAATAAATGCATAGTACTTAAAGACTGCCTCACTGCATGAGAATAAAAATTAGTTTGGGGAAGAGGGTAATGAAGACACATAACTTTGTAGAACTGACAAGAACCTAAGGACCAAAAGAGGAATATGTCTTAATGTATTTTTTTTTTTCTTTAAACTTCATATTTTGGGATGTCAGTTGGAATGTCAGTGAAAATACCTTCATCGATACCACCAGCAGGGCTTCATCTTTATGCAATAAGCAACAGAATATACTTTGCATATCACACATTTTGAAGACATTTCCATCCCTACAGACCAGATTATAAAATTCTGGCCTTTAGTGAAGTTAAGATAAATAAATTAATTTTTGCCTATTTCTTAAATCAAAACCTGTTCTCTCTACTGTTTCATTAGATTCTGCAAGCTCATCTTTTCTGTACACATTATCTGAGTTTAGAACTATCTTTGTTTTATGAACTCTATAAATACAGGTCTATGAACATATAGAGAGAGTGCCTAAGAAAGGGAATCTATGACTGACTATCATGTTAAAACAGTAAATCACACTTTGCCATTCCTTATACTAGAATACCCTAGAGTTGTGAATATAAATACATTAGGAATCAGTCTTACAGTGTTTAAATCTCAGATATTTCTTAAATATTTGTATATTTCACCCTTAACAGTTTTATCTGGATTTGGCATAAATGTAAAAATGTAACCTTGCAGAATTACTTTGTATGAAAGAAAATGCATTATGCCACACAGTGTCTCAAAAAAAAAACCCAAACCAACTCTCTGACGTCAGAAAATACCAATAAAATATCTAGCTGCAGAGAAAACAAGTTGGTGCTTGGTAGTAAGAAGAATGAAGAACTCACAAAAGGACACACAGCATGAACATCTTGTAAAAAACAAGTCTCTATCTTGCAAAACTGAGTGTGCCAGTGGTGTCTGGTTAAAAACAACTATAAAACAATTCTCAACATTATAATCTTCCATCAAAACTGCCCAGCATAATACAGTTATGCATCAATGAGTTTTAGTATTTTTATACATTCGCTCAATGACAACATCTTGAATTTGTGAAGTAAAAGTTACCATACAGACAACAAGAGAGAGAAAATTTCTCTTCTTTGTTGCAGGCCCTGAAAACTAAAAAAAACCCCCAAACTACACTTTTACTAAGTTTTTGCAGGTAGGATATATCCGAATGTAAAAGAAGATCCTTCTGTGTATCTATACATAAACAAAACTCTTGCAAATTTATATTTCATGCTTATTTCTGAAAAAGCCCTGGTTATTTTTTGAAAATGGATTTGCAAAAATTGTCAATGAAGACTGTAGGAAGAGGAGGAAAAGAAAAGCCACTCTTGTTTTCAGGAAGCCGCAAAAATTAATATTCTTTGTACTTGCAGAGACAGACAAGCTTTGTTAATGGATTTTTTTTTTTTTGTGATTTACTACAAAACATTAATGCAATATTTTATGATCAATGAAGTAAAAAATGAATATTGCCTCATGTAGATGGTCATTCCTCATTAGTTATAAGGAAGCTATTTTGAAATTGGAGATTTTTACTTAATTACTGTCACACATCTCAAGTCTGTCTTGTGTCAACTGCTGTAATGACTTGATGTCTCTTCCCAATACAGAATTGGCTGCTAATAGAGTCTCAGTTTGAGAAAAACAATAATGAGGCAAACAAAAGAAGTGTTAATTACTTCCACAATTAAAGTACCAAAAGACCAGCAGTATTGTTACACATCAACACTTATGTTATAGATATTTACGTATCCAAAGTGTATAAATGTCAGTGGATAAATGCATGTAGGTGTTCTTTATAGAACAATATAGTGGCGTAATTGAATGGCTGGATACAGCACAGAAGTGCTATCTGAATCACTGCAGTATACTGTTCAACATTATAAGAATGTGTTTGACTATATTTACACACATCATCCCTCTCTGTATATTACATTCTCCTGTGTTACAGCTCAGCTCTTCATTTAAGTACAGAATTCTACTAAAATAAAAGAACAGGAGTTATTTACTGGATCCTATCTGTAACAAGCCCTGGAAATTTTCATGGAAATCCTTCCATGGCCCACATCTTAGGAACATTTATGTACCCACACAGAACCACAGAAATGCTTGTGGGTTGAGACAGAATTCACTAAGCTCATGTTCGCATCAGCAGAACTAGAATTCAAATCCAGAAACAGTTTTCAAGTCCAAAACAACACGAATTTTCACAGGTTTGATAAGATTTCTAACCTAAGATACAGTGTTTTAAAAAAACAGAAAGGAGAATAACATGCACTGATACTTGAATTTATTTTAAACAGCAAAATAAAATTAAGTTTCCATCTCATTTGCAGTACATTAAGTTTTATTAACAGATGATATTAGTATAAACACACATTTTATTTATAATTTTGTGGTAGCAGTTTACCATTAAAATGTGTGACTACATTCTATAACCAAAGGAAAATTCTGCTTAGAGGGCTGACATTTTCTAAATATTTCCGCTTTTTTCTTCTTTTAAAAGAAAGTTATTAAATCTGCATTACTTATTCATTTTAAAGATTATTTTATATATTTAATTCAGCCTTACTGCAGTAACTTAAAAATATACCTCCTGCATTTTTAAACTGAGCTAGGTAGTTTGCAATCATAAATCCATTAATTTTTATTTTGTACACACATAAAAGTAAATTACATCTAATTAAAATAAACTGTGTGATTTCTTTCTTATACAGTCAAACACTGAAATCACAAGAATCAATTTTAATTGTTCTAAGTAGAAAGTTTAACATGATTAAGAAATTTAAGCGGTTTTGTTGAAGTATATACTGTTTCATAAAGGTTAAGATTACAGTGCTTCATACTGTATAGACACTGAGGATCTTATTTGATTCAGTACTAGCCTGTAACTATAAGCTGACCTGGAATACCTTTAATTTCAAACAAAATATAACATGTTGTAGCGTGCATCAAAGTAAAACTTTCCGTCTCTCCCAACATATCCACGCAATAATTTCCTTAGAAACAAATACATGTGAACCAAAACTCATATGGACAAAAAATTAGAACATCTGGTAAAGAATCCTATATTGCTTATAGGAAATGTCAAATGAGTAATTTTCAGAGACTTCTAAAAGGCTTTGCAGTGTGACAGATACTACAATTCAGAGAGAAAATTAGTTTCATATGTTTACCGGCTACAAAATAAAAGAACATTTTCTCCCCATTTTTGTACTCATCGAATAATTCTAAAGCAACATTATTTAACGTGATTCAGCCTTGGTTGAATCTTTTTTACAATACAAAAACACAAAGTGCCTTTAGATAACAGCACAATGAAAGCAGATGAAGAACCCACGTAAGATACAAGCACAGCAAATCTTAGAAAGCAAGTCAACACTCTCTAGCTCTTTGAAGACAGATCTGTCCCCATTATTAGACACGTACTAATGAAATTCATGGGAAAGTTCCAGCTCATTCACCTCCATTTCCTCTGAAACAAGATTTTGCTGAACTCCAGGCCAGACCCCCTCAACTGCAATTGAATACAAACACCTAGAGACATGAGCCTTATCCACCAGAGGCTTCTGCTGACATATACACAAGACGGCAAAGATCTGATGTGCTCATGATATATCTGAAGTAATGCTTTAAAATGTCAGTTTCAGTGTAATTCTATATAATGTTTTTTGAAGCAAAAATTGGTAGTTCACCATTAAAATAATAACTCAGCACACTGGAATTTCCAGCAGCCTCTGCCTGGCTCTTAACAGAATCCTTACCAAGAGCAGGGACAGAGGCATTGCAGTCTGGTCATTCTGAGGAAGCAAGAACAATTTAATGTGAAATATAGAGGAAAAATATTGGGGGAAAAAATACAACGTACCTCCTGAGATCCAGTCCATGAGGACAGCTACAGAGACCTTCTTCATCATCAGCCAGTAATAGAGTTTTACAGAGTGGAACATTCAGGCTTTCCATAGAATCATAGAACAGTTACGCTTGGAAAGGATCTTAAGAACATCTAGTTCCAACTCCCCTGCCACGTGCAGGGACACCTCACACTAAAATATATCACCCAAGACTATGTCTAACTTGGCCTTCAACACCACCAGGGATGGAGCATTCACAACTTCCCTGGGCAGCCCATTCCAGTGCTACATCACCGTTACATTAAAGAATTTCATGCTCATATCCAACCTAAACTTCCCCTGTTTCAGTTTAAACCCATTACCCCTTGTCCTATCACTACAGTCCCTAATGAAGAGCCCCCCCCACCAGCATCCCTATAGGGCCCCTTCAGGTATTGGAAGGCTGCTATGAGGTCTCCAAGCAGCCTTCTCTTCTCCAGGCTCAACAGCCCCAACTTTCTCATCCTATCTTCATATGGGAGGTGCTCCAGTCCCATG
>JAOEHX010011590.1:0-13798 GCA_025448015.1 Bolborhynchus lineola
TAGCAGTGTTTAAGGCCAGGTTGGACAGAGTCTTTGGTGACATGGTTTAGTGTAAGGTGTCCCTGCCCATGGCAGGGGGCTGGAACTGGATGATCTTAAGGTCCTTTCCAACCTAAACCGTTCTATGATTCTGTGTATTATAAAATCTGAGAAGACTGTAGACTTCCTAGTTTACAACTAATAAATTCAAAGGAGATGCAATCAATTTGCTGAAAACAAATCAATTTATCACATTCCTTACTTAGCATCAGTAAGAGTGAGCTGTAAATTTTTTCTCTATTTCTGCAATATGCATATCTGATTTCAGAGATTAAAGTTGTCTCAGGTAAAATTAAAGAGCATTTGGTAACTCAAAGCTTTCAAGATTGAGATCTTTCAAAACTGCCTAGAAGCCCAGACCCCAATTGTTACAATATTATGGGGTGATTGTATTTGCAAGGCCAAACCAATTGCTCTGACAATCTCAATTACCATCCCCATCTCTCAACAGTATCAAGAACTCAAAACACCTTTCTGGTTAAATATGCATGACTTTGCATCTAGGATGTGTTGATATTCTGTTGGCAAAAAGAATTAAAAGTGCAACATACATCTGTAACAAATAACTCTCTCCTACCCCAAGAAAAAGCAGATTGAGGCTTTACCTCTCTATGAACGGGCACTAAAGATTTATGAAGACAGCTTTGGGCACATGCACCCTCGTGTGGGGGAAACTCTGAAGAACTTGGCTGTGCTCAGGTAAGATTATATGTTTTAGCCCTGTAAAAGCAAATTACTGTAACAGTTACTGGATGAAAGAAAACATCCTGGACTTGTGTACTGAATAGGCAAGTGGAGAGCCTTAAGCACACTTTGGCGATGGCATGGTGTGCATTTCAGTTTAAATGAAATGAGAGACCTGTTTTATTTGCTTGTTTCAAGTTTGGTTTTCTCTTCTCCAAAGCTATGAAGGGGGAGACTTTGAGAAGGCAGCTGAACTGTACAAGAGAGCTATGGAAATAAAAGAAGCAGAGACTTTGTTGATAGGTGGAAAAGCAACTTCTCAACACTCATCAAGTGGAGATACATTCAGCTTAAAAAGTGCATTATCACCCAATATTTTCCTGGAACATGGACAAAGGTGATACAAACCTGCTCCAAGGAAAGGCAAGCTCTGTTGCTATTTTAAAGCAGACATGAAACGACTAAGACTATTTTTCCTGAGATAATGTACTATTTTGGGACCGACACCTGTCTTCGTGAAAGACAGGGAAACAAATGTTGAAGCTTGAAATCCTTCCATGTTAACTTTGCAGGCTGCATGGTAGGAAGTGAGCTTCTTTCACTGTATATAGATACACACATTAGTTACTAGCTGAGGTTAGAGCTACTACTAAACCTGTGGATTGATTACCTCTTAGCCTAAGTGCCAGCACAGAACAAGTTCAGTGAAACCTATTGTATATACTCTATGGAGTAATTCTTATTTCTCTGTTGGAAGAGGTTGGCTTAGAGGATTTGTGTATTGTTGGTTTTCATCCATCCTTCCTGCATTTTTAGAAGCTTTTAAAGGCATTTCTAAAAAGAGAGTAATTTTGAGTAAGTCAAAAGCTCCACCCAACGTACCTGCAGGGTGGCTTCAGCTTGAAGCAGACTTACATTCAAGGGACTTGGGCAAAAATAATGGGTTTCCTTGGACAGCTAATACCTAAATACAGCCTCATAGGCCCTAAATATACCCTCAGCTACAGCTAAAGCTGTTGTCAGATTAACTGTGTCTAGTAAAAATACTTGCCAGAATGATGATGATGATGACTCGATTCCCTGTTGTTAACCCTTTAGCAATACTTTAGCTATTTAATCTCATAGAATCCCTTAAAACATAGCAGTATTTGTATTAGCTGGAAAAACCTAGTAATGCAAACTAGTTTTCCATCAGATAAAAAGGTGCTAATCAAATCTACCTGCATACTGTATTTCATAATACTCTGGTCAGCTGGAAGAATCAATCTGAAGTCTGTTCATTCCAGTTCAATCATAGAATCCCAGATTGGTTTGGGTTGGAAGGGTTCTTATAGCTCATCCAGTTCCAACCCCCTGCCATAGGCAGAGGCACATTCCACTAAGGTGCCCAAGGCTCTGTCCAGCCTGGCCTTGAACACTGCCAGGGATGGAGCATTTACCACTTCTCTGGGCACCCTGTGCCAGTGCCTCAGCACCCTCACAGGGAAGAACTTCTTCCTTAGATCTAACCTGAACTTCCCCTGTTTCAATTTGAACCCATCACCCCTTGTCCTGTCGCTACAGTCCTTGATGAAGAGTCCCTCTCCAGTATCAATCCGTGAATCAATTTAAAAACATACTAAAAAAAAGGCCTTTTTATTAAGTGAAAACTTAATTGAAACTTCTTAGTGGCAACTGATGTACAGATTTCCTTGATCTAATTTTGATTGAAAAATGCAAGTGACCATCACTTCAGAATGGTACTTCCCTTCCACAATATTTCTCCCTTTTAGAGCAGAGTTAAATAAAACCCATTTCAGATCTTGTTCTGGAATTTAACATTTTGGAAAGGGTGTAACTTAGCAAAGGAAACAATATATAAACCTGATAGAACAAATATACAACCCAAATCTGATTCTAAAGGTTAAGATCTAGTTGTAAAAACCCAAATAGCTCTTGAAGGTATAATAATACAGTAACAGGAGTTGACACTGTGTAATAGCTCTCTGGGTATTTCATTCTTAGTTCAGAAAATGAGGTTTTAATCAAAGCAGCAGGAGTTTTCCCCCTCTATTCCAGCCACCTTCAGAAGTTCTGGAAATTGGGAAGTTCTTTGCAGGGTTGTTGCTAAAGAGAAGAAAAAGAGGAAAAGGTAAAAAAGAACACAAACCCCACCCCCAAGCCCTCAACCTTTTCAGCTTGTGGGTGTTTCTGTTGCCTGCTCTGCTCAGAGCTGGCAGTTCCCTTCTCCAAAGCCAGTGTTGGGAATTGGCAGATGTCTGCTCAAAGGCTGTCACCTCTGTTCTGATTTTAAAATGTATAGTGGTGTATCTTGTTTTCCTAGTTTTCCTCAATGTTGTTATCTTAAATGAGAAGATACAACACTGGAGGCCTAGAAAGGATCAGACTTGCCCCATTTAGTGATTTTGACTTCTGAACTGTCACACTTCTCCCCTTGAGTGACTTCTTTCCAACTCGCTCACAGGCTGCAGTGTTGATTTTAGGAGAAAAATCAGTCCCTAAAAAGTAGCAGATTCCAACCATCTGTACTCCACCAGCAAAGATAGTGAGGAAACAACAGGCTTTAGCTGTCAACCCAAAGGAAACCTTCTACAGGAAGTAAAACAGGACCATGAGCAATGGTGGAGGGTCTTGCAGGTCGCATGTTGGCCATGAGCTGATGCTGCTGTAGTCATAGTGCTCTTAAGATAGCTGTCCATGTATTTGCAGTTGTGCCTCATGGACATTAAAAAAGTAACTTGTATATCTGGTGTATGCCAAATGGTACTTCTGCGTAGAAAACACCTTAACACAGAGCGTGACCAGTTTCAATGGAGATTTAATCATAGAGTCAATATCAACATATCACTAACAGTCACGATGCACTGTAAAAACAGAAAGCTTCCTTTATAAGATTGCCAAATAAACAAAGCTGGGCTAAACCATTGCAAGATGCTTTGTTAGTTCATAATAAAAGAAGTCATAAATCTTCCTTCAGGTTTTAGAGTCAACAGGAGATTATATTTGTAAATGTCTTTTTAACTTAAACAATTCCTTGAAACTGCTTTTTCTTTGATGCTGTTTATTTTAAATCATTTTAACCATTGGCACATACAATCATCTTAATGTGTTTTCTGATTATTTCAAGTTCTTGTATACACAAGATGTAAGTTACAGGAGAACCACCCTGCATGCTCTGTAAGCGAGCATACAAAGTGTATTACCCTGCTCATAAAACTCGCCATGAAGTAGGATGGTAAATGCTTGCCTCTTATAAAGGTGTCAGCTGTGTGTAGCAGTCATGCCAGCAAATAGTGAAGAGACAAGATTAACTGAGCTCTTGCAGAAGTGAGTCAACCATTGGCAGCAGGATCTCCAGAGCCAGGCCTCACTTCATTGCTCCCAACAGAAAGGTAAAGTCACAAAGGAATGCAAGTAACACTTAACATGAGATTTACAGCAAACTAATTGGACTTAGTGACACAGATTCGAGCATGTACCTTGTTAAGGATCTCATCATCCTATTTCCCATCCCTATTTACAGTTCATTTCTAAAATCTGCTTGCTCCAGAACTGGAATCAGTCCAAAACCCCACTTCCATTTTATAAGATAATGCATCACAGCCAAAACCTCTCTCACCACCTTTATAGATGATTTTTATGTATATAAGACCTAGTGTCAGCTGTGGAGGAAAGAGATTTTGAAGTTTGTAAGCATTGCTTAGAAATCAAACCGTTTTAAAGTAAGTATCAGAAGCACCTGTACAGCATTGCTCTCTCTTTACATGTTGTTTGGATACTACTGCCATTAATTACTACCTGGTTCTGTGCTGGCTGCATCATGCTGTGGAAGGGTAGTTTTTGAAGAGCTCAAGGTGGAAATACTTGTATTATAATGCAATTGGTGTTCTTCTAAATCTCAGTAATGATCAGATTCTGGATCAGACGCCATCAGTAGTTGAAATGGATACTTCCAGTTGTGCAGGGCACTGGCACTGCAGGATATACATTTACAGGTCAGTTTAACAGGTGACAGTATAAAGGTCCTAACATTACTTACAGGACAAATACAATAGCTCAGCTACTCCACTGAAGATACTTGCAACACTAAATGAAGTTTAGAGCATCTAATTTTAGACGCTTTCCTATGCAAACTTGGATGAAGTATATTCCTTAATATAACCCATAAAATGGGGATGGATCAGAATTCCAGCTGAAATTTAAATAAGCAACAAAACCACTGAGATTTTCAAAGAGATAGACAACATCTCCTGTTCTCTCCAGTGGTGCTGGTAATTCTTAAGATTGTATCACAAAAAACATCTGCTAGCTGATGTAGTGGCAATGTTAATACCCACTTTGCTAGTATAATTACTACTAACTAGAGACTTTGCCTTGTTGCAGCATACTCAAAGCATTATCCCATACAAAACATACAGGCAGCTATTTAAGAACAAGCAGTAGTAAAACATTGATAAACCCAGGGTAGTTAAAAAAAATGCATTCCAGCAATATATAAGGTAGATGAAAAGGTTGAAATGATTTACTCAGATAAACAGTCACAGCATGATCCATGCATGCTAAGAATACAGAGACCAGTGAGCAACAACCAAGTACAAGTGCCTGGAAAATCAGGAGCAGCAATATGAGGGAGGTGCCATCTGCCCTTGTCCTACCTGGTGCTCTCCAGCAGATCTCATCTTTCACTTGTCTTATACTATGTTCTGTTCTCATTATATGATGGTGCATATATAGTGCTGTGCCTGCTTTTGTGAGTTTCATAGAAGCATGGAATGGTTTAGGTTGGAAGGGAACTTAAGATCATCCAGTTCCAGCCCCCTGCCACAGGCAGGGACACCTTCCACTTGACCAGGTTGCTCCAGGCCCCTGTGTCCAACCTGACCTTGAAGACTGCCAGGGATGGGGCAGCCACAGCTTCTCTGGGCACCCTGTGCCACCACCTCAGCACCCTCAACAGGGAAGAACTTCTGCCTTAGTTTGTCCATCTCTTTTTATTTCTTACTGAATAGCTGCACACTAGGAGTGCTGAGAAATTAGGGTTTACAGTAGCACAGCTCCCTATGTACAATGTAGCTGCATCTTCTTCCTGCCCATGTAACAGTTTCAGTTCATCAGAAACATAAAGATAAGTTTCAGTGGAGGTTAAAAAAGAGGAAAAAATAAGTGTGGTCTTCTTATAATCCAGTGTCAACCCAAACTTCCCAGCATTGTACTTAATATGTGCTACATGTTTCTCATTTTGGCCATGAGTTCTTCTAGGCTTTCTTCAGACTCTGCTACCGTTTCCTCAGTTATCAAATTCTCTTCCTATTAGGAACAGAAAGAAAAAGTTGGCATCACAATTAGCAAACAAAAAGCCCCCCACAAATAAGCGTGATTTCTCAATTGCAACATTAGGCCTAAATCATTATCAGCTTAAATTGTAAACTGTTCTGACAGGGAGTTAGAGTGTTTTGGCTGCAATCACACAGGTTCTACGTTCCCCAGGTATACAAATTGCTCTTTCACTACACACAGCTTTTACAAGGTAAATATGGTAAAAATCAATTAGTCACCAAAATATCAACTGAGAAATTCAGGTTTTCCTTTCCAAACACATTCATTCCTGTCACCTTAAAACTACAGTCACACTGACATCCATCCTTAAGTTATCTTCTATAGAAGCACAAACCTGGACCACAGAAGATACTAATGGGATGCACTGAGGTACAGCTGTGCTGGGACTGTTCCAGATGGAGTTTTAGTGTAGGTTTAAAGGATAACCAAACTGGCTGCTTATTAGAAATGTAATCTACAACACATTTCAAAACTGCATACAGAATAAATACCTTGTTCGGGATAGTGTATGCTACAGTAATGCCCTCGGGAAGCTCAGGAACTGGGCCGGATGCAACCTTCAGCTCATCTTCTGAAGTTTCTGACACTAATTCAATGCCTTTGCATTAAAACAAATTTAGAACTCCATTAAAAGTTAGAAGAACAATTCTTTAAGCACTGAGTTACCAAAGTGAGAGGAAAACAGCAAAGACTTTCCCAAAATATCTTTGATTCCAACTTCTCCATTCCATGATCAATACAAAGTCTTTTCCCTTGACAATGTATTAAAATTTATGGACAAGAATGACAGCTCTCCTATAGGACTTCCTTCTCCTTACCGTTTAAATCTTATTGTGAGGGCACTTCTCCTAGTGGTGAGCTAAGATTATTTTCTATAACATGTAACAAACAGAATGCATACATCCATTCTTGAAACAGTTATATAAAACACACCATTCCTTAAGACAATTCCTTCTAACTTAAAGCCCTGAGAGGAACATAAAGATCCAGGGGATGGTTCAGCACAGTGGGTAGGGAATGACAAAAGCTCTTTAGTTATGTATTTAGTTACACAGTGAGTAGATCTTCCCACACCTTTCATATCTTCAGACCATCTTCTGAGAAAGTTTCTTATTCAAACAGCTGTTACATTTTGAGGCTAAAACCTGCCCATTACACTAAAAATACATCACTGAGTTGTGGTAACATTACTGTCAAACCCTGTGAAAAGCCCACAGGAGCTACACAGTGTAAGTCACAAAAGCTGGGAACATAAGGAGTCCATGTACCCTGCAGTGCGTTACCCAAACCAAAGACTTTAACTGAATCTCCACACTGGGAACATAGTTTAGTCTCCAGTTGAGTACGTACCCCAGTCATTGTCTTCATGTACTATTTCCTCTTGCTGTTCAATTACTTCTTGTTTTGGTTGTGCAGCTGCTTTTTTCTGAAGGAAAAACACAAAAAGATACACCATAATATATGTAATAATCCAACAACAGCAAGAAAGAGCAGATCTGATGTTGACACTCCTTTTAATATTTAAGGTATGCAGTCACTATTTAGAACTTCATAGGGCATAAAAAGGCAGAATACCTGCAAGGGAAAAACCCAAACTCATTAACTCTCAAAACCATGACTGCCAGAAAGGTTGAGTAATCACTGTAGAAGAAAATACTGTTTAACTGAATGTCAATTCTGCCTCCCCTTTGTTTAGAGATGATGCTAAGCACTGTGTTTTTAGGAACACATGCAACCATCTGAAGACAACGCTGCTGAAAAGTGGAGTAGCAATATAAGTTTTCTTCTGCTACAGATCTGCAGCTTGCTTTGTTCTTAAGACTTTAAGAGAGGAGAAAAAACAAAGAAACCAAAACCAACAAATCTTTTTTACCTTATAATTTTCTTGCTGTTTTCTGCAGTTTTGGTCACTACATTGTGGGTTTGGCTTCATAGACATAGTTGGAAAGAAATCCTGCATCGCGTTGTAACCGAGATAGTAACTCACAGTACCAAAGTTTAACAGGTACCTAGAAACACAGAGAAAGCAGGCCCTTATGTACGAAGTCAGTTGCTCAGGGGATCCTTTTTCCTCAAAGAACTTTTCAAATACACTTTCATGCTACTGTAATTGTCCTGAAATAAGCTGTAGTCACCTGACAGTGGGATAACTGCATCAACATAGAACCTGAGGCTCTTGTGGTATAAGTGTGAGAACAGGTCAGCTACAGTCTCACAGAAAATAGGTTTAGAGTAGCATATGAGAAGTTTTCTCCTCTGCCTTAATTCACTGCTTGAAACACTCAGTTGTTCTGTATTACAGTGAGAGTTTTCAGCAGCTAATCAGAACCAGCTTGACCATCTTTACTGGAGGGTCAGAGCTGCAATGGAAATAAACGCACAAACCTGGACACAATTGAGAGGTGGCCAATGCCAATCTCTCAACCATGCCAAGTGCAAGGTCCTACACCTGGGTTGGAGCAATCCCAGGCACAGCTATAGGTTGGGCAGAGAAAAGATTCAGAGCAGCCTGAGGAGAAAAACCCGGGGGTGTTGGCTGCTGAGAAACTGAACATGAGCAGCTTCAGCATGCGCTTGAGCCCAGACACCACCATGTGCTAGGCTGCATCAAAAGCAGTGTGAGCAGCAGGTCGAGGGAGGTGATGCTGCCCCTCTGCTCTGCTCTCGTGAGACACCTCACACTGGGCCAGCTTACTCAAAAAAAAGACCCATCACCATGATATGTTCCTTCAGGTTTCTTTCTGTCATTGTGCTGAACAGTGAACAACTCAGTCACTTACTTGAGAACATTTTGTACAAGAATTCCTGCCACAACGCCCATAGTTGTAGGGAGACTCGCGGCACAAACTCCTTCTCGTTTTAGTGTTTTCTCATCAATATTTGCAGCAACTACGAGTGGAGGAGCACACTGAGGGGAAAGAAATAAAGTTTTAACAGAAGTATTAAAACCCCCGCAGATCACACAAGATTCTAAACTACCCCCTGAGCTGTGTCAGGATCACATTCCCTAGCCAGCTCATCTTCACATTCCCAGTCCTGCCTTAAGAGCCAAACAAGCAATGCAGCAGAGCAACACGTACCGCGAAACACGCAGATTCCCCAGGTATGATCAGTTGGATGTGTCCTGACACTGCATTTTCACTCACTCCAGATTCCATCCAGATTTGTCCAAGTTCATTGCAGGCCTTAAAAAGACAGAAACAGCAAAACAAAGCCGCACACAGTGTAAATTGAGAGGGGTTAAAACCAAGGATGTTCCTGCTTTAAGACAAAAATGCTGTAATCAGAAAAATGTAGATGTGATTTGTCTGAGTCAAAGGACAACCTGAAGTTGCCCTCAGGATGGACATGTCCTTTGTATGTCCAGGTATATCCTTTGTGCTTTCCTGAGGACCTGACATTTTTGAACAACTACAGGCATTAGTGATCCAGTTACCAGCACACTACAGACTCTCACTGCACAAACTACTGTTATACAGTGTATCTGTGGACCTTCAGTGCACGCACTTTATGGATCATGTTAGCCAAAGGATAACAGAAAACATGCACTTGGCATATACCCTACATTGCCTGCTACTATAAACACAGTTTGATTAGGTACACAGCCTCAAGACACTTTATATACAAGTGTACAAGAAGTCACATGAAGTACACAATTAGCTATACAGTGTCTTTAAAGAGTTTGAAAGCTTTAACATCCCAGGCTTTGATCATACCTTCATATAAACAGAATAATTTGGAAAGATGGAGAGGGCTTACAACACTTTAACTCTTTTACTAACCATAAGCCGCTAGAAACTTAAGTCTACGGTTATATTTATGCACGTGTTTTATGAGAATGGGGTAAAAGCTCAGATTCCTCTTCCTTAAACCAAGGAGGAAATTTCTTAGAACATTTTGAGAAGTCCCTGTCTTTTCTCTGGTCCCCACACTTCCTAACATTATTTATAGGAAAAAACAGACTCCCACAAGCTCATGCCCTTGATGGCCTTACCGTGTTAATCGCCATGCGAGCTTCAAAGTTGTCCACGCAGCTCAGAACAAGATCCACAGGCTTCCCCTCCTCTAGTGCCCCGTTACTGAAATAAGCATCAGAAGTTTGTGTGAAACCGCTGGCAGAACAAAATGCTGGTGTGACAATCCACATGCTGCTTTGGAGCGCTTGGGAAGTGTGTATCTAACAAAATCTGTGCAAATAATACGTACTCAAAGTACACACAAGGCCAGGTTGGACAGAGCCTTGGGTGATGTGGTCTAGTGTGAGGTGTTCCTGCCCATGGCAGGGGGTTGGAACTGGATGAACTTCAGGTCCTTTCCAACCCAAACCATTCTGTGATTCTACGAAATAAGGCCAACTCCAAACAGAAGGTCTAGGTAGGAATGTCTTCACATATGTATATATTTCCCACTGGTTTTCAATTGGAAGCCATGAAATCAAAAACCCCACCCAATAAAAGTCAGGCTGTACAGAAAGAACCACAAATAAGCAGAAGTTGTCAAGATGCTTCTGTTGAGAGATTTTACCTTATTCTATCCATGAAGTGTTCAAAGTTGTCCAGTGTTGTGATGTTGTAGTTATGTACTTCAAACTGAACATCAGGATTAATATTCCTTATGGAGGAAATAATATGAGCCAATATCAACAAATATGGTAACTTGCATTCTACTCCCTAACTTCACAAGTGTTCCTACAGTGCTAAGTTTCTAGTCTGACATTTAGAATATATCCATATTTATCAATAATTCACAGATTAGAAAAGCCCCACAACACTGAAGTGACATAGTTTATACCAAACTTCAGAGCAGAATTGGCCATACTTAAAAAGACTCACATTAAGGTTTTGGTCAGTCTAAAGATTTCCATAAAGTACCAACCATTCCTACAACTATTTTATACTCAAATTTCCAAATGAGATCAGGCTACTTCACAAGTGATTAAGAGTGAGACATCAGTTTTCCGGAGTAGTATCCCAAGTAAATACATTCTGATACCCACTTCTCTAAGTCATACCTCAAAGTATGCTCTGCTGCTTGCACTTTACTTAATCCAGCTTGATGAGGTTGGAAGAAGAGCCTGTTCATGTTTGCCAGTTCCACTTTGTCATAGTCAAACAGAAGCAGCTACAATAAAGATTGGAGATTCACTTAGGATAACACAAAGACTGTGCAACCACAGCATTATGGCAAGGCATTTTATACAACAAAACTCATCCTAAAACCAACAACAAAACCATCCCCAACCAAACAATCCCCACTTCCACAGTCCCATTCAGCTCACATACAAAAGCTCCTAAGATTATATGTGAAAGACTGAACTCTAAGTACTATTCACCAGGAACTGACCAAGTCATCAAAACCACTCTTAAAAAGCAATCTGTTCATTTGATCTAAACTAGGAATATTCAACAGATTATCTACATGAACACTATCACCTATGTTACCACATCCCTACTTGTTGTTATGGCAGTAACTAGACATACATCGTTTCTTTCACTTGTCCTGGCAAATAGTTCTTCAAAAACAATTCACTTAAAATACCTACATCATACACAGACATGCTGATTATTATAAACTCTGGATCAACTGTCCAATGTACTTTTCTGTGCCCAAGATGCTGGTCTTTAGGAAATACTCATTCACAGGAAGGGGGAATAAACTTTGCAATCAAAAATAGCATCACCTCTGTATTAAGAAATTTCTTGAAGTTCCAAGAGTATATGGTCAGGATTTGCCTGGAAATACAAACATCTAAGCCATTTGCCAGATTCTTTCTTTTAAAGAAAAAGCCTGTTCTATTAACTCTGGAGGTTCTTGACACACACATCAGATTATTTTGAAGTGCTGCTAATTTTTTAGCTCCAAGTGCCACATGACAAACTAATACATGTGACAAAAATCCCAGTTCTATGCCTACCATATTTCAACTTCATGTCTATCAACTTGCTCTCTTAAGACTTTATCTTCTGTGTCAGTTATTTCATTTTGTTTTCCTTCTGCAATAATCCAGTACAAAGGTTAGATAGTTGGCCTCATATAGAATCACAGAATGGTTTGGGTTGAAAAGGACCTTCAGATCATCCAGTTCCAACCTCCTGCCACAGGCAGGGACACCTTCCGTTAGACAAGGTTGCTCGAAGTCACATCCAACCTGGCCTTGAACACTGCCAGGGATGGAGCATTCACACTGGAATACAAGAGCACGAAGACAAGCATCCAAACAAGTATCATTCACATGATTGAGGATTAAGCCCTAGGTAAATACAGACTCTATTTGTGATGTTTACACAAATGCTGTTCTTGAGTGCTTTCTTTACTACTCTTTTATTGGGTGAAATCAACTGAGTAAAATCAAATCTAGTTCTTTATGAAGACAGGTGATCCATCTACTGTAAAGAAGCAGAGGAAGAAAGCTCTCATTACCTTACCGATGCCACACCGTGTCAGCATTTCAGCAGTCACGCTGCCAACTCCACCTACTCCTACGACTGCGACCGTAAAGGTACGGATCTTCTGCAGAAAGAAACCAAACGCGTATCAGTTCATCAGAACTGGTCCTCACAGGGGGGAAAATGCACGGCTATTTCAATGCAGACAGAATCCTACCTCATAGTCTTTGACAATTCCCATTCTTTTTAATGCCATCAAGCGACTACGAAGAAAAAACAGTAACATTATATAGACAATGCTTTCTAAAGTACTATAAGCAATTTTGCTTTCCAGATATTTAAAATCCTCTTGCTTAAAGACAACCCCACCAAGTACCAATGTCCAGCCTGCTGTTTTCACTGTAGTTGTGATTGACAGCTAGATATAGTCTAAATGAGATAGTAGATGCTTTCCTACTAGAAAAGAAGATGCTTTCCTATTACTCCTCCAAGACAGTACTAACCCTGCAGAAACTCCTGTACTTGCTCAGTTGGTATGAGTAGCATCACTGAAATCAGGAGGATCCATAGCTATCTTTGTAAATGAATCCCTGATTTACACATTGGAACTCTACACTTTTTTCTGTAATGAACCATACAGCAGCAGTCCAGTGAAGACTGTTCTGTTTTCTGATTGTTTTGATTAGATTAACTCAAGCATCACATTAAAGAAAATAAACTAAAAACCAGGGAACATCAAGTTATGAGGATAACTGAAAGAATTTTGAAGTACTCTTTCATCCTGCTATTGCATTTTTTCATTAAAAGTATCAAAGAAAGTACAAGAATCACCTTGTGCTAAAGCAATTGATCCTGAAAAACATAATGCATCAGAATTCCAGAACCTCTGAGCATTAGAAGAGGTTGCAGATGCTCAAGACTTCTCTAATCCAAACTCTAAAACAGTTAAGTTAGAGGAATAAGACCTCATGGAATACCGACACCTGTCCCATTTAGTAGCAACTTAGCTGAAAAACCCAGTTTCCTCTCTCACCCCCTGTTAAATCTGAGAGCTTCTCTTCCCACAGAGCATCTCCCTTCAGAGAACTGTCCGACAAGTCATAGAATGGTTTGGGTTGGAAAAGACCTTTAAGATCATCTTGTTCCAACCCCCTGCCATGGGCAAAGACTGTCCCAGACATAAGGACATGGAGCTGTTGGATCAAGTCCAGAGGAGGCCACGAGGATGCTCAGGGGCTGGAGCACCTCCCATACAAAGACAGGCTGAGAACACCAGGGCTGTTCAGCCTGGAGAAGAGAAGCTGCGTGGAGACCTCAGAGCAGCTTCCAGTGTCTGAAGGGGGCTACAGGGA
>JAOEHX010011591.1:0-17281 GCA_025448015.1 Bolborhynchus lineola
ACACGGTCGAGGCCTCGGTTCAGCCGCCGGCACCGGCGCAGAGCGGTGCTGCAGCCCCCGGAGCATCCCCGTGGCCTCCTCGGGCCTCGCTCCAACCGCCCCACGTCCGTCTTTGTGCTGCTGCCCCAGAGCTGGACCAGGACTGCAGGGGGGGCTCAGAGCGCTGCAGCTCACGCTCTGGGGGTGCAGCCCAGCACACGGGGGGGGGGTTATGGGCTCAAGCACACACTGAGGCAGGGTCATGGGGAGCTTCTCTTCACCCAACACCCCCCAGTCCTTCACCTTCGGGCTGCTCCATCCACTCGCCCCAAGCCTGTGCGTGTTTGTCCCAGCCCAGGGGCAGGACACTGCTGAAGGTTCATTCCTTCTGGTCACAGCTCTGTCTTCCCTTAATGCCTTCGCCCATTTCCCTCCATGCCCAGATACCTGCTGACTAAGGAGCCGCTCCATCACCGAGTGGTGCAGCAGCTGCAGCCAGGGCACAGGCCTCCGAGCACTCTGGCTGGCATCCCCAACCTGGGACAAGCCCTCAGGCCAAGAGGTCTGGTGTAAGGGCAGAGGAAAAAGGGCCCTGTCCCTGCTCCCCTCTCACCACAGTTGACGTTGAAGGCGCGCACCCCAAATAAGATACAGAAGTCACATCTGCACTATAGAATATATTATAAATTATTCCATGCATCCATTAACAAAATATACAAAGCCAACAGAGGGATCTCTATCTTAAGCCTGAGCATTCATTATCTAAACCCTGTCTAAAAATTAACATATGGAAAACAGCATTTCACACTTCACATTTCACTCTGCCATGAAATGCTCCTCCCCAAATGCTGTAGTGCTTCATTCATTTACAGAACACCTCAACAGGCCAAGTAAGAAGGTACACACAGAAAGAGCATGTGTCATGCTGGGCATTCCAGATCAAAGCAGATAACCACTCCACGCTCCAAAACATCATCAGCTACTGCTCTTCCTCCACATCCTTCCTTCCTCCTCATTCTCGAGTAGGCAGCAAACAGTACGCGTAAGTGCAGGTGAGAAAAACACCAGCAGTTCCAAGTTACAGAATGATCTTTACCTGGTCCCAGCAGACAGTTGTACTGGTGTACAGAGATGGGAAACACTGCAAAATAGTTCTACTGTATTTCAAAATAAACATTTAAGAGTATCTCCCCCACAATCTATAAAAATAGGTTTAAAACAAAAATGGTATGATACATTTTATTTTCTCCACTTATCTCTTATCTCTAAGGGTATTACATCTTTTAAAAACTTACTACTTCTGATCACCTGGTCAGTTCACAATCCTGACAGTGCTTCAGTTTCAGCATGACGCAACAGGAACACCTTGATTTGAAGTAGCAGTAACAGAAAATAGTTTAGGATCAATGGTATGTTCATGCAGCAAGGAAAAGTCGGCTTGAAAGCAAGAACATAGCCAACACTGCTGTCATCTCCAAAGGGACCAGACTGAGGAGTTACCTCCAGGTACACCACTGTGCAGGAACATATGTTGCTGGTCTTCTGTGATGCCTCTGAGTCAAACCTCTCAACACACTTAGAAGGGAAATATTAACAGTTCCAAATTAAATATGGGCATCTAAACCAAAATCTTGTGAGCAAAATGGATCCTACAGACACATCTGTGGAAACACAGGCACAACTAGAACCACCACAGGGTACTGCACTCATAAAACTGCTTTGGCTAATGCCTTGTTCAAACTGAAACACAAGTCACACACTCCCTGCCTCAAGCACTCTTCCCATTCCTTAACATCACCAGAATTTGTACTTCAGTTCAGCTCTGGGTTTCTACACTTGCCTCAATTCTATGTGGTATTAAACACAACGAGAGGTTTCCACTACATCGAAAGAAAGACTTTCAACATTTCTACAACAAGCCTGTAAAAGATTCTTCCAAATGCCTTTCCTTCCCTCACATTCCATTTTAACAAAACATTTTATGTAAGCTGTATTTTCCCCTAAGAGATATGCTTTGTGCTATCAGTACTAGAGCTGGTTCTATTGCTGCTGGCAAATTCACTCTTCCTGCTTCATGCTACTACATTCTGGTACTCTTCCTTTAACAGGGATTCCACTTTCAGGCTTTTCAGAAGTTGTTTAAGATGGCTTTTGTGTCTGAGCAGCCTTGTTCTCTACAAACCATTTGTAAGGTTTAAGTCTGTCACATTACTATCATGCATTGGACAAATCAATAACTACATTGTACCAGAAGAAACAACTTGCTAGTTGTGGGCATCTCTCGTAAATTAGGCAAGACTACATTGTACAGCAGCATTTTACATTGGTTCCTAGTCCAAAGCTTGTTAAAAGTCAACAAAACAAGTTTCCAGCTGCCTAAAAGAGAAACAACTTACACATGATAAGAGAGGAAGTTCTCAGCTAGGTGGAAGCTTAAGGAATTCTACAGGGTTCCCTGATAAAAGGATTTGGTATGAAATTAGAGACTTAAAAAACTACTCATGAGGTCTAACTGTGAGGTCCAAATCAAAGGTGATATTCCGGTCTCCAATTCCTAAGATGCTGTGACAGGCACTGTTTGACATTTCCAAGAGAAAAACAAAGTCAAAAGCTCAAAGAAAAGCCAAAGTTGTAGTCACAGCTCCAAAGAGAACACAGCTGAGGCACAGCCTGCTACTGCTGTGGTGTTCTGGGAGAGTTTACTCAATGGAGACGACTCCTCCCTCCACCAGGAAGGTTCAGCACCTACCACTGTACCAGTCACTGTTCCCAAGCTGAAGCAATTCAGTTACCACTTGAACCATGTTATTGTTGTGTTTCTTCAGCAGTCGGAGGTTTAACTGCCTGTCACAGAACCCCATCTCACACAGACTGGAAAGAAGAGTGGCAGTTTGCTCTTCTGTAGCTGCAGGCTGCTGGAAACGAAAGGAAGATAAGCTATAAAAACAGATTTTTTTTTCCCCATTTGAAGCATTATTCTGGAATATAATTAAAGCACAGAGATCCTTTTGTTCACAGTTAAGCTGTTAATATTGTTTACTTACAAAAAGGTGAATTACTACTCTTCCATGAGGCTGTGAGTATGTATTTCCCCATAGTATGTATTTCCCTGCCTCCTCATGAAGCAGCATACTTAAAAGGGATGCCACTGAGCTGAACATTCTACTGTTGCATGAAGTCCTATATACAATCTGAATACATTTATGAAACATACACTTATAACTTTAATGTTGGCATTCTATGAAACACCCTTAGCATACAGGAAAAAGATTTACCTGTTCTATAGTGGGTGGTCCAGCAAACAACGCTTTGTAGGCAGAAGCAGCAACTGACAAAGCACCTTTAACAAGTTCTCCTGCAATGCTGCTTCCTTGAGGGTATCTGCAGAGAAAGGAATCAGTCTTTACTTCAGGGGCAATAAAGTATGCGTTTCATGTGAAACCCAAGGCTCTTCCCTGTTGATGTGCCAATGGAGATTGAGTTCTTGGGGAGAGAAAAGCCTATGATCCAGAGGAATTACTGCTGTCTGGGGACTGACCTATACGATACATCCATTCAGGTCAGAGTAGCTTCAAGTTACTTAATATTCCACTCAGAGTTTTGTCTTACTCCTCCAGTATCAGTATCTTCAGGTGCATAATGGAGATGATTTATAAAATCTCCATTTTAAGAATCCCGAAATATTCCACAAAAAAATCCAGGCTTTTAGAAGAGTTCAGTTTGACCTCTTCATACACTTCTACATCCTTCATTCTCGTGTCTAAGTAGACACCAAGATCTTGTGACAATACAGTATTCTGCAATTCATCATATGCTTCCTTAAAGAAGTGAGGCCTTCCGGAACACACCAAGTGAAACCTGACAGCCAGTATTTTTAACTAGGGGCCTAATTCAGCAAATTTAGCAGTTCTCAGTTTAAAACAGTATTTGTGAAGTCACAGCTTCGCTACCTTGGGTATTCTGAACACTTCCGTTTACTAGTTAAAAATCCAGAAGATCCTGGTCCATGACTGTCTTCACCACTCGGTTCTGGAAGAGGAATAAACAAATATCATTATCAACATGCCCAACAAATGCAAAGCTGAAGAGAAGACACAATATGCAGATAATGGAAAGGAGTGGTATCAAATCCAAAATTAATACTTTCAACATTTAGTTCACCAGATTCTAACTGAATTCTCACTGCAGTCAAAACAAGCAAAAGTCTCAGAAGTCACGTGGCTGATATGTCAGTGGGTGTTTTACTTCAACATGAGACAAACCTGAGCTTTCAGTAATTGTAACAGCAGCTTAAATATACAGCTCATTAGTCCCAGAGCAAGGTAATTTTCCAGGTATCTACAAATACTTCCAAGTCCTATCCTATCATTTCTTTCTATTTCTTCAATGATCCACAAAATCAATTCTTTCTTTATTCAAATCTTCCACACAGTAAATTTTCAGCAGCCAGAAGAAAAAAATCATTACTTGGTAAACTTTTGCTCTCAAAAATAACAAGGTACCCAATGAAACACTTGGCACAAGGAATAGGTGATAACAATAGGATGCATCCCTCATAAAAGTACTGTCAGTACCTTCTCTTGTTTGGTTACGAGTGGAGGAGAGATTCTCTGAAGCTGGTATGTTTGGTTCTTGGAAGATATGATCCTGAGGAGATGCAAGATTCCTGTGAACACAAGGCCAAAAAATTGCTTTTACTACTTTCATTCTACATGTAGACAGGCAGGTAAGCCAAGATCATCAGACAAAAGAAGTTTCACATGCCTCTTGCACTCACCTCAGCAGTGAGTATGGGCTACATAAAAAGATGTAGGATTTATCTCCAGTATGAGATAAACACATTTGTTACAACTCTTCCTGGACACTCAAGCACAACATCTGCAGACTCTACAGCAACATTATCATAACCATTTTGTTCTTGTCCAAGAAGCATACCTTTGTGTCTGGGTTAAGTTGTCTGCAACCTCTGGGGTTAACAGCTCAGCAGCCAGTGTTTGTGAAGCTGTCAACATATCGGTGACACTCTGGATAGGTGGCTGGCTTCCCCCTTCTGGACTCTCCGCTCCTGTTTCAGGTTCTCCTGTCTTCTCCAAGCTGGGCTGGGAAAGAGCTGAACTATACATAGACTCCCCTAAAGGACGGCTGGTGTCAAAGCACTCAGGCAGAATAATGATATAATCCTCTGATGAAGCAGAAGAGCCTTGACTCTGAGTATCATCCTTTTCATCAACTTCATCAGAATTGCCAGTATCGCTACAGGGGCCTGCTCTCTCACCAGGTAGTGGGAGGTCTCCTAACAGAGGAAAGACAAATAAAGAAGGAAGTGGAGTATTAACAACTGTCCATTTTGTATGGCTACCAAAAGAAGTCAGTATTGTCCTGGAAATTTCACTGATCTTTTCAAGCAGCAGTTAAACCATCTGCTTGTTTCAAGTACTGACATCCATTTCCTGATATCCTAGAACAGTGTCAGATGGTTTTATACCTCATTTTCTTTTGTTTAACCCTTTTTACAGCTTTCTCTTAAAATCAAACCTATTTTACTTACCACAGTCATTTTCTGTCGCTGCCACTGACTGATGAATCTTTGCTTCCTTTTTGAAAGTGGAATTAGCTTTGATCCCAGAAGATTCTTCATTTATTGTATTACAACTGAAGGTGTCTTGCAGTGTTTGTGAAGACTCTAATAAAACAAGCAAGAAAAGCAAAGCAGTATCACCACCTGCATGGCAGAGCCATTTGTAGACAATAGCTGACTGCACAGAAGTAAAGCCTCAGAAGGCAGCAGAGATAGAACTTACTTTGGAGAACTTTCTTCTTCTGGGGGGGCTTATGGTCAGGTGCAGCATCCAGGGTTAGGGAACGAATGACAGTTTCACACACAAACTGAGTCCCACTCATGTCTTCTTCCCCTTCCTCATGATTCAATGGATGTTCAGCTTTTGCTTTCACCAGACAAGTATCTGCAGGAAAGCAGGCTTCGCTCACTCCTTCCAAAGGAAACAATAGGTTATTCTAATACCACTTCAAGGAAATGTTAAGTGCAAGAAGGACTTTTTAGGCCCATCAAAGCTAACACCAAGTCTGTGTTACTGCTTTTGAAAAATGGAAAGCTTCCGGAATTCAGCTCAAGTTGAATGTGAACATGATCGAGAAGCATGGGGGCTACACCCAGCATGTTTGAGTATAACCTACTCTATACAGAACAAACTGCTCATTCTCCCAACAATTTATTGGTTAGACACATAAAGGGAAATATTTGTATTTCCAAATTCTACATGTATTATGCTCTAACTTCTATAATCAGAGAGCAGCATCAGACCACAGGTTTATGAGGCAAACAACTGCTTTGGTTTTCCACAGAAGACACTGTCTGCTGACTACGTACAAGTGACAATATCCTCCTCCCCTCACACCCAAGGTCCCCATGACTCCTGCTTACCAATCACGGGTTTAAATCCACTCCCCTCGTTCTCCTCCTCTATCTGACCTAAGCCAGGCTTCTCCACCAAGGGGCTATCGTGTGGCAAAGGGGACATGCAAGGAGTCATGTCTGAAAAATAAAAGTAGCAAAGAGTAGGAACCATCCTTCCTCCAGGTGGCAACCTTATAAGAAGCGATTCTTTTTCAAAGGATGTTCTTCCAAGACAGAAGAAACTCAGTTATCTTACACAAGATCGGTTAGTGAAGTTAATCACTAACTTTGCAGCACACCAGCACTAGGTGAGCAAATTAAATAGCAGCCTTCAAATTCCAGAATCTTATGGCCTTGGGAATGTAAAGCTGAAAACAAGCCAAGACTGAAAACCACGAAGCATAACTGTTTGTGCTAGACAGCACACAGACTATGAGAACCTTACCAACAGGAGTATTGTGTGGCACTCGCTCCAACTCCTGCACAATGTTAATGTCCAGCAGCTCAAAGGATAACAAGTCCTATGAAAAGAAACACGAGTTCTCATCAGCAAACCCTGAATGGAATCCTACACTGTACTTCCCAGCATCAAATCCCGTTAACTTACAAAGAGCTCACTTTGTTACTCAGCATGATCTCCAAAGAGAAAGCAGTTTTCCCATAACATCCACATCACAGAACGTGGCACACATCCGAGAGGAACAAGAGGCCCCTCCCTTGTCAGGGGCCAGAGAAAGAGCCCACTGACTCTTAAGTCTGTCCCTTCCACATTATGACAGTCCCAAATACCAAGCTAAGAAAGCAGCTCTGCAATATCAAATGCAACCTACACCTCCTGAAAATACAGTGTCTCTTTCACATTTCAGAAGGTTCTTGTTCTTACAGGTGTTTATGTACCTAGAGATCAAGCCCAAGCTACTTTGCTTTATCTATTATCTATTTTTTTATCTGTATCTATTATTTGCTTTAAGTTCAAGCACTTTACCTGCGCAGTGAGGAGGTCAACAGATGGGATATAAAATTCTCTCTCACTTGGGAGCTTTTTGACCTTTAAAGGAATAGTTGGCAGAGGTATTTCAACCTGCTCCATGATTTCACTCATTACTTGAGCACCTGCTTGTGTCTTAAAGGAAACATCCTGCAAAAGGAAAAAACAGTGATGTCCCAGAAGCACCTCATGCAGCAAATAAAACAGTTACATGAAACATAAAGCCTGAATTTTGTGTGTAAGAACACAAGTGACTTAAAAGATATTTTAATCAACTCATTTTAGAGCCAAGATTCAATGTAAAGAGAATTCCTCAGTGGTCCAGTTCAGTCAAAGAGCTAGAAAAATATCTGCAACAGACTGATAACCAGTCCCATGTCAAAAGAACTTACATATGCAACAGAAGTTCTGCTTCTTTTCTATTAAACATACAAGTTAGAACCAAACAGCTTAAAAGAATCCCCAAGAAAACAATATAGCTGGGGACACTATGCCACTGCACTAAACAAGATACATTGCTCCTTCTCCTATGCAATTCAGAACCACCCCAACACTGGATGAGCTACTTGCCTTTTTGGTGCTGGAAGCTTTATCCTTCTGGCAGGAGTCAGGATCTTTCCCATTGCTTTCTAGACATTCAGTAGCTGGGGAAGGATCCACAACAATACTGCACCAGATCCTGGGCCCAAACTGTTCCCCTCTGTGTGACAATCTCCAGTGAGAGGTGTAAGTTCCTTCTATATTAGGAGCCACGAACTCAACTGAAACAGTTCCCACTTGTCCTGAGGGAAGAGATGGCACCAACACATCTTTTTTTTCAGCAGATGCCAAGGTCAGGTTTCCCCACATAAGTTTCAACTGAAATATACAATAGGAAAAGCAAAAAGTTTACTTCATAAGCTTCTCTACACACTGGGCAGGAAGGAGCACTCAAAGTTCCTCTTCTGAAATACCTTGCAGATACTGGCATGGAGAAGAGAGGATGCTAGCAAACATTCTCACATTAGTCACTATCACCACAAAGTAAGATTATAGCCCTATTTTTCATCATGAATGCCCTCACGCGCAGAAGAAAGGCTTTTTGAAGTCGGAAAAGCGACACATGTTGTAAATAAGGTTGAACTGTAACATAACAGCACTGAAAGACATGTTCAGGGATGTTAATTGCTTTTCTCCTGCAGTGCGCAGTTGTAAAGAATACCCAGGCAGCTTTTTGTCTCGGTATTTCCAGCTTGTGAATTAAGAGGCCAAATGAAATCCTAAACAGGTTCTGACAGAGAATTCAAATTCCTAATGCATGCAAATATCTTCAAGAACTATTTTAGTGTGCAGAAGTAATAACAAAAGTAGGATACCTTTGTGTCTGAGCTCCATTCCACACTGCCAGTATTCTTCATTCGCCAGTGTTTGATAAACTTTGTTCCTGGTTTCAAGTGAGTCCCATCTGGCAAGTTCTCATCCACAAATACTGCACTTAGTGTTGGGACAACTGCTTGGAAGGGTTGAGCAGGACTCCTGGGATTGGGGGAAGAAACAAACAGAAAATACACCAAAACCAGGAAAGCCATTCAGCTATTCCACTGGCTAAGACCAGAGGAGGCCATTTAGCTCAATTCCTTCTGCTAGCTCTACAAGTGTTGCAAAATTCTAACACTGCAGCTACTGTTTTCAGCTGAAGTCTAAACACAGCTTTACAGCTGCACATTCCAAAAACCAAAGGGGATGGAAATGTAAAGGCTGCTCATGGTCCTCAGCCTCACACCACAGAAAAAGAAACTAAGATTACTGCACATGAGCACACGCCATGTAACTTATCCAAAGACAATACAGCAGGAAGATAGACTGACAGTAACACTCCTTTACACCATATGCACCTGCCTAGCTATAGATGTATTCCCCAGGCGCTCCCCTTGCTCCCAAGTCTGTATCAATATGCATGTTTCTGGTAATAACCATCAGTTGGATTTTTATTTCTCCTACGCTCCTCCCAGGTAAAACCAGTAAGAACCCTCCACTTCACCAGTTCCACTGAGACAAAATTCTCACAGGGTCCACTGACAAATGACACTTTCACATAAGCTCCTGCTGTTACTTTAAATTGGTCTCATCACAAAAGGTCAGACAGCACAACTAAGAAACGCTCAGCTAACAACATCTCTTACGGGAAGGTGTTGGGTTGGAGACTCTCAGATTTCAGAGTGGGTGAGCCACTCGTTTCCAGTACATGGACAGAGTTCCACAGATGAATCTTCCTATGCAATTTGAGCTGCTTTTTCAGCTCTCGGACCTCTGCTTTTCGCTGTTTCTTCTCTGCTCGTAATCTTTGCTTTTCTGCCTTCAGAAATCTTTTGTCCATCTGTTTCTGGAGCCTGCAGAGAGAATAAGCCACCTTGTTACAGTACATTAAGCTGATTAGAATTCAGCTCTAGCCAACACAGCTTTAGTCTCCAAGGGAACACTTCAGCAAATGCCTCATGCTTCTAGACTGGATACCAGATATTTTAAAAGAACATCTTCATAGTTGTTTGTGAAGATATTTTGAATGGCTTCAGTGAAAGAACAAATGTAAAGGCAGAATAGAGTATGCTCAAAGAAAATGCAAGCTCTGAGTTAGCTGCTGACTTTGTTATTAAAAATGCTGTAAGATTCATGACTTAGGCCATTCGTAAGTCTGTAGCTATTTTCTGCTACTCACAATGAAGTCTGAGTACCATTTCCAGATCTCCTTATCACTACATCTACACTAAAAGCTGAACATCAACCCCACTTTGCAATCAGGATAATCCTGTCAGGTCCTGAGAGGTGCCACCATTTACCTAACTTGCTCCAGAGCAGTGGGCAGGCGAGGGGAGAACTCTGCAAGGCTGTAATTCTCAGCAACGCATACCACAGGTCTTCGCAGCTTCAGCAAGACATGATTAGGATCATGTGCATATGTTCCTGCTTCACACTGTTCACAGATATTGTAGGCTGGGCAAAGGCTGCAAAGCAGAAGATGCAGAAGGTTACCAAGAAGCAAAGAATTAATGCACAGAAAAAGACACTGAAGGCTAATTAAGCCTTAAATTTCTGCAGAGCAACAATTTTGTAACATGCTAGCACTGGAAGCAATGCCTGAGGGAAACAGAAGCTGGTTTTCTCACTTATACATCAATATTTGGAGCCATCTGGAATATATAGATCTCTCTTCCTGGCAAAACTGCAACATAGCTCCCACTTCCTTCTTGAATACATTGAAAAACAATCAATGCTTCCTTTAGCACAAGTGACTAACAACTGTTGCTGTGAAGGATAAAACATTCTACTGAAATCCAATGCCAGAAGCAGCATCATATTTCTAAAAATACAGAGAATAAATCAACCGAGGCATTCAGGGATGCAAAGCAGATTGGTCCAGCAGGAATGGTGAAAAGGAGACTGGCATTTCCTGCCAGCAAGGAAAACAAACATCCAAAGAAAATCTCCTGCTGGCATTCCATTCACTGCTCTGCCTAGTCCTGAAGTGCTGACCTCTACAGCAACTGCCTCGTTCAAATGAAAACCTCACTTCTGACGCCTCATTTAAGACACTTGTCAGAACCTATTTCATATTATTAAACTCACAACAGTGAGATCATTAAGAGAGGCATGACCTGCCTTAGCCTCACTGACTGACAGAACTAAGACTACTGTACACTGGTGGATGTAAGCTTTCTCCTTTTTTGCTTGCTTTTCTGTTTAGTTAACAGAACATTTTCCTTACCATTATTGCACGTTACACGCAAAAAAGATAGTGAGTGTTTGAAA
Organism: Bolborhynchus lineola; assembly: GCA_025448015.1. NCBI lineage: Eukaryota > Metazoa > Chordata > Aves > Psittaciformes > Psittacidae > Bolborhynchus > Bolborhynchus lineola. Next base: position 11,169 of record JAOEHX010011591.1, read on the forward strand.
ATATAGCAAGTGTTACAAAGTTCTCTCATTGCTTTAACAATCACGTTTTCTCAAAACAGCATTGTGTTCTTACGCAGATGTCTAGTCGCCACAGAGCACATAAGCTCTTTGAGACACATATTATATGAGATGTACAGCATGCTGCAACTTAGAAACCTACATGTCTACAACACCAAGACAACTTCTCAAGACTCACCCCCATCAGGTTTCCCACACTCCCATCTCTCATCATATTCTACCTGCACTGGTAACGAACTCCGACGATCCGGGCCTGGCAGTTGCAGCAGGAGATGAGCCAGTCACATTGGTTGCCATCCCCTGCCTGGCTCTCTGATACTGGAGGTTCTGCTGTAATAGTGCTCTCGGGAAAATCTGGAGGCTGATTCTGCTGAGCAAGCTTCTCATATAGCTTCTGTTCCAGCTTCTCAACAGTTTCCTTAACTACTTGTTCCCTAAACTGGAAACAAAGTAGTCAGGGATGAAACCCACCTATGCAGCTTCAAAATTTAGATTAGACTGTCCCAAGTCTCCCAACAGATAAACCATAAAGCAGTTCAGAATCCCCATCCCATCCCCCCCAGCACATTCCAGATGAAATTAAACAAGCATCACATTCCTCAAAGGGGATTTGTGTTTCAGAAAACACCAGCTCAGAGCTTTTCACAAGAAAAATTCAGAAATCCTATACTCCTGATTACAATATTCAGGTTCATCCATAGCTTCACACAAAAGGAAGGAAACCAACTGTTAAGACATTAACCCCAACAAACCCCTCTGGAGCCACTAGCATTAGGTTTGGTCTATCAGGGATGTTTTAAATACAGCCACCAAGCCCCCATCTTTTGTTTGTATAAGAAGGTGGCAGAGGGGAGGAGACTGAGAAAAAAGCTTTAATAAAAATGCACATACAAGTACTGAGAGCAAGCGTGATCAGATGAGTAGTTTGGCATTACAGGGATCTTCCTTATCCACACCCTCTTATGTATTCCTTTAAGAACACTAAATTCATGAGGAAAACACACTTACTGTTTCCAGGTAGCTAGTAAACCATTCTGGAGGTTTTTCATTTGTTCTTCCTGTTCTACTGTGACTTAACTTTCGCTGGGGAAAGAAAACCACAAAAATAAGTCACCAACCTCACGTATGCAAAGCTGCAAAACCCCTCACCCCAGCAAGTCAAACATGTGGGAACAGCTCTTATGTGGTTTTACAGAAGAAAAGAAGATCTCAAGTTATTTGGAAAACACTGGGAAAGCAACACCAAACCCCTGACATCCTCCTGAGAGATTTCTGCATTGCTAGCATTTAATTGTAATTCTGCATCAATGTCAAAGAAACCAAATCAACCAGCAGTCACCAGAGAGCAATCAGGGCTTCAGGAGACCAACTGCTTTGTTTATCAAAATACTTAGGAATGGTCAACATGAAAGCATCTGTATTTCCCAATGCAGCATCAAACTAACTTGAAGACATTCAAACACTTTCACAAGCTACAGTGGGTACAGGCAGCTGAAAATGAACACCAGCTTCTGAACTTAGAGGCTTCATGCATGGGTGAAGATGACAATCAGTCTATGAAGTGACTTACTCGTATGAATTCTTTAATGCATACACAATTCAGGTCTGCCTCCTACCTGAGTTGCCGGCTCTTTATTTTTTAAGTCTTCCTCTAACCCCTGAGCTAGCACAGAATGGTGCAAAGGAAGGTTCTTCTCATCTTTAAGAGGTGCCAGCTTTTCTGTTCCAGTTTTTTCACGTGGTTGCAGAGAAGAAGAATATGAAGCTTTCTTCAGAGAAGAGTTTCCTTCATACACATTCATCTGAAGCTGATTTCCTTGTTTAACTGCAATCTAAATAAATAGTATATAAAACTACCAGCTTTACTGCACTTACAACCAACGTAGAAAACCCTGTAAAATACAGCACTACACAGGTTGCTGAAAGACTGACACCCAAACCAAAGGAAAACCTAGTGAAATGCAAGGCCCAGTGAGCTGATGTTTGATATTCTGTTCTGCTTTTCTGAAAGATTACCGATATGCTTATTAAAAAGTTGATTATAAGCCAAAGGATGAGAATGCAGCTATTACTGCAGGAATTTTTCTGCTCAGATGATCAGTAACCAACAGACATTCTGCCCAGGAACTTACAGCAAGTTGTAATTTATGCCTATTTTGAAATTATTAGCAGATTTGAAAGACCATGAGCAACATGCTGAAAGCATTCATATAGCACAGCTGAAATGTAAAGGAAAGCAATTCTTCTGTCTACGTAAAATTAACCAATTCAAATTGCAGAATGATGAATATACTGGAAAGCAAAATCCAAAGAGTCAAAGAGAGCATTTACCTTCAGAGCTTCTTCGTATTCCTCTAAAGAAAAGAGAAGAAAGAAGTGTGACTTTTCCCTGTCTCAAGCAGCATGTAAGTTTAGCACACACTACTTAGGGATCCCTACATTAAAGGGGCACCTCCCAAACCTTGTGTAAACCTTTTTACTAGTGCTACTGAAAGTTGTACATACAGCAACAAGCAAACATATTCTAACAGCCAAGAGATTTTACATTCCATTAACCCAGCCAATTTCTTCCTATGGATTGAAACCTCCTTCCCTCCGGAAGGATTTGATGCCCAAGGATACACAAAACCCAGGAATCAAAGAGGAAGCCTTCTCAACTGCTTCTCCAGAAGCAGTGACAACAGTTGGGGTCTGGTTACCAATTTCACTCCAGTAAAGTAGCAGCTCACCTTTGCTGTTCACAGAGACCTGCAAAGAAAAATAACAGTAACAGACATGAATGTATTTCTACAATTCTTTGAATATTAACATGCTTTCAGAACAAATGTACCCACTCCTTCAGATATTTGCCACCTTTAATCATTCATCAACGCTGTGGTGTTCTGGAGCAGAGCATGTTCTTCACTAGATCTGCACACTAACAAAGGGCTCTGCACCTACTAGTAGCCAGAACAAGTGTGATCTCATCTACTGGCAGTAAGCTAGCACTGGTACTGCTATACAAATACACAGAGGTGGGACCCAGTTACTTCTAACGCCCAATTGTAAAGTGTTTCATGATCTGGATACAAGCCCAACCCATCATCTACAGGTGCCCATTTATCCATTCTACACACATAAGTTACTAAGACAAGAAGCTATTTAATCACTACAGCATTGCATGATTCACTCTATTGGTATTTTAAAAACATCTTTAACAGATGCATCTGTATCTTTATATAGATACCGTCTAGAAAATAAGGGGACAACCTTTCCCTGAAGTGCTGCTGGAAAGTATCTTGGCATTTCCCCTTTGGGGAAAAAGAAATAAAACCACAGATCCTATCTCTGCAATTTAGCAGAGCTACAAACCAAGTAATAGAACACAGAGTTTACGATAGTTACATTCTGTTCCAGTGCTACATTCTTCTTTAGATAACCAGAAAGAATATGAAAGGGTGAGGTTATGCCAAGCAGGAAGTTACTCAACAGAGACAACCAGAAGTAACCAATTTGTTTTCTGAGTCAGTAATCTGCTTGGAGATTACAGCATTTGCATAAAACAAGCAGAGGATTTGAGTACACCAGATCACTGAACTGAACATATGCTCATGATGGGGGACCTACATTTTTCAGAGGCAAGAACACAGATTGAAGAGACAGGGCCTTCCCATGGCTGTAAGCACAGTTACCACTACTTTATTCTCATCAAATGACAAAGAAGAATTCCTCAACAGAAGCATTTCTCCCTCAGAGCACACTGAATCACTGGCTGTTTCTATGGGATGGAAAAAAGAAAGGCAGCAGCTTCCAAAAAAGCATTTTAAATAAGTATGCTACATTATGAATGAAGCCACAAGACTAACAGCTATTTTCTTATCAAAAGGGAAAAAAAAACCTATTTCTGATGCATAAGATACATTCCTGAAGGACCCACTGCAAATTATCAAGAGGCAGGAAGATTCACACCAGTGCTGGGAGGGTGGAGTGGAAGGTATTTTACCTCATCACTATCCTCATCAATGTATTTGATCTGAATGTTGTCCAGGTCAAATGAAACTTTAACCTGTAAGGAAAAAGGAGGACAAAACCACAGTGAAACACAATGAGAAAGGACTGAATATGTTTTCAGTTAATCATGATTAATGCTTTAACCCTTCCAGACTTCCCTTGAGTTTCTCAAATGAAATAAAAACTGTCCTACAAAACCCATTATGGAGCTGAACTCCTCCCAATGCCTCCAACATTGACTAACTCCTGTAATGAAAAGAAAAAGCTTTATTTCTTTCATGATTCCCCTTTCCCAGTTAACGTTTAACCCAAAATAAACAATAACAACCTTTCCATTCCAAGGGGACAAGCTCAGCGTTAGGAACTCAATCACACCAAGCATGCCTAAAGCAAACAACCACTACATCCTAACTTTTACACTAGAAAGCACCGTGAGGGCAGCTCATACAGGTGATCAGTCTCAAATGAGCCATAAACAAAGGCACTTTTCACACCCCTATGTTGAATAACAGCCTTTGAGGCTCACGTGCACTTGCATATCATTTACCTACCAAGCTGGACTTCTCTCCACAGAAACTCTCTCTGAAACCTTGATATATTTGAGACATATTCTGCTAGCCTGGGCCTCACATAAGAACACCATCAGCCTTAGAAGGCAGCAGATGGTTGAGGTCTACATAGCACTTCAATGCCATAGCTACATACATCTTGCAAGGAATGTGCTACACACAGATTCTTCCAGTGACACATCCCAAATTAATTTGGGAGAGCAACAACCTCAGCTTGTCAAGAATGGTCTGCACCTACATTGACTAGTACCATAGATTGTTCCCCTGAAACTCAAAGTAAAACCAGAGACTGGGTTATCCCTTAGGAACAACACACACTTGATAATGTATTAAAACACAGGCAACAGTTTAACTGATTCTACCTTGAAAGTCATTCACACAGCAAAGTGCAGAGACACCCCCTGGTACCACCTTGGTCCCATGACAAACGTTACTGCCATGGAACACCACACCCTCAATCTTCAGAGCAACACTTTGCTTGCAGAGCAATCTGCAAGCAGGGTTCTGACCAGTTCAGCCATTCCCGCAGGGTCACTTTGCCAGCACATGTTCTAAGCCTGAACTACCACCTCTTGTAGAACAGTGAGATACAGCGCGTGAAGACGATGAGGCTCAAGGTTTGAATGAGTAATTCACAATGCAAGCGCTTCCTATGAGGTACACTGGAACATATTAACTACATAGCAAAAACTGAAAGAGGGAAAATAAAACACTGCTGAGACCTCATAAGATACAACTTTTAAATCACTACAACTTCATTATAACCAAATGAATCCTTATTACATCCTTATTATAAAGGAATCCTTCTAACAAAGGACATAACCTCATCCAATACAGGCCTTTTCACTAACACTAGAAATGAAACTAAAGAGCTCTTCAAGATACCAAATACATGACACACAGACCTTCATAAGCAACTGCCTATGCACACATGACCCAGTAACAGTTATTTCCAGATTAGCACACACAGGGCACCAGGAAGCAAGAAACCAATAAACTATCAGTGTCTTGGCACCCACAAAGCAAAAATAACCCTCTAGAAACTGTTTTGTAAGTAACAGAAAGGTGTTAATTGCACCAGATTTACTTCCATGAGTAAAAGAATGGGAGTAAGGAGACCAAAGTGTACGGCATTGGGGTACAATGCCAAGAACCCGTAACTGTGAAGAAGAGCACACGGCTAAAGCCACAGCTCGCAGGGAAAAACCAAGTGACCCATAAAAAGCTTTATCCAAAGAAGGCTCCCAAACACTCTCAAGCACGCAACGCACGCAGAAGTCAGTGTTATCGCCAAGAGCAAAACTGAGCCCGCAACACGAAAAGCACCCGCCGCGACCGCCTGTGGAGCGGGGGACGTGGCTCCGGCAGCCGAGAGCGAAGGCACCGGGCCCCCGGAGCGGCGCTCACCATGGCCTCCACATCAGCCCACGTAGTGAGCACGGGATCGGACACGAGGAAGCTGCGGGTGTCGCCGCGGCAGCGGACGCGGAGCTCCACCGGCGGCTCCATGGCGCGGGGCGGCGGCGGCGGAGGGAC
>JAOEHX010011592.1:0-12948 GCA_025448015.1 Bolborhynchus lineola
GGACACAGGGGCTTGGAGCAACTGCTCCAGTGGAAGGGGTCCCTGCCCGTGGCAGGGGTTGGAACTGGATGAGCTTTGAGGTCCCTTCCAGCACAAACCAGGCTGGGATTCTGTATTTAAGATGGAGCACTGAGGGGAGGTAGGGACGATGCTGCTGATTCTCACCTGGGATAAACTCCACTGCAGCTCATGGGGGAGATACAGATCCATCCCGACGCACACACAACGGCTGAGGCAGTCCAGCAGGGAACCGTGGCTGGAATTCTGCAGCAAGCATATTAAATCCAACCTGGCTTATATTATGCGTTGAGTCCTTTCAGATCCCTTGTGGTTTTTTAATATGATGTAATTCCTCTCTATAATCCTTTGATCCTTTGCCAGGAGCCTGATTCCAGCCGCAACCTTTGCCCTTCTCCTGCATTTCCTCTTTTCCCTCGTTCCAGGCTTTGGGTACCTGACGAAGCAGCTGATGGGCCTGGCTGGGGGGCGCGTTGTCCTGGCCCTCGAAGGAGGCCACGACCTGACGGCTATTTGTGATGCCTCCGAAGCTTGTGTTTCTGCTCTGCTGGGAAACGAGGTACCAAGACATGCAAAAAGCCAAGAGCCACAACCTCCACCTTATTTCTGTCCTTGTTTTGGCTCCTTTTGACACACATTGATTCAAAGAGTGCATGCTTTATTTGTTTAAGTACCTGTGCTTGGTAATGTGTATTATAAGGCTTGAAATCACTAAGAATTGAATAAGGGTTTGTTCTTTACGCAAATAGATTGCTTTCTGCTCTTTCGAGAACTATTTGAATTGCTTTCTGAATTCCCTGTCCAAGTCTGCTCTTCTTTTTGCAGACCCCCCTCTAGTACTACAGTGTCAAAGAGAGTTTTTGCCCCTACCAGGACTTAATTCACACCAACAGCCTGTGCCAGCAGTGTTAGGCAGCTTGCTTGACGTTGGTTTCAAGTGTATTTGTAGCTTGATGTTATATTTTATATCTCTGTCTATTGCTGTTGGGATATGAGGCAGAAGCTCTTCCCTGTGAGGGTGCTGAGGCGCTGGCACAGGGTGCCCAGAGAAGATGTGGCTGCCCCATCCCTGGCAGTGTTCAAAGCCAGGTTGGACATGGGCTTGGAGCAGCCTGCTCGAGTGGAATATGTCCCTGCCCATGGCAGGGGGTTGGAGCTGGATGAGCTTTAAGGCCCCTTCCAATCCAAACCAGTCTGGGATTCTGTGATAGCAGCAGAGTGTGATTCCATAGAGCTAAATATTTCAGGCCTGGGGGAAAAGCAACCACCCCAATTGGAAGTCAGGGGTGGCTGTGAAACCTCAGGCCTGTTTTGGATACCCAGCTTTGGAGGTCTGTGACAAACTCCTGTTCTTAGCAGAGAAGCAGGGGCAGCAGAAGGGAAAGAAGTACATGTGTCAGAATATTTTTAGGCTGCTTCTTCAGGTAAGAGATTGCCCTCCATGAAGAACAAATCTCAAAGGCCAGGGTAAGAGTAATAAGACATGAGTAAGCTACAGAGATGATCTCTGAAGGCAGCAGTCTCTTCCACAAGACATCTCCCTGCCTGTCCTGCTGAATGGGAGCGATTCCTCCTAAAGCTTTCACCTGCCCTGAAGAGCACATCCAGGGTCTTTCATCACCACCTTTGCTGCAAAGCCCGTGGGGGCAGAAGCTGAGGGAGGATGTGGTCAACACCCGAAGGTGCAGCACCACAAAGAGGAGAGGCCAAGCAGTATTTCAGCTCGGGGTCTGCTTCCAGCAGGAGCTGACTTCTCGGGATGGTGGTGAGCCGCCGCAGCAGGGAGCAGGATCTGTGTGGAGGTGCAGATCAGCTATGTTGTACTTCCAGCCTGGTGTAGTAGTGCTCTGTCTTGTAGTATCCACACTCCACATGAAGGACAGCAGTGCCTGGGGAAACCTCACTAACCAGTCCAAGAGATAAAACATCTGGAATCCATCAGAAGCATCTGCTTCTCTCATCCAGCATCCCATCTCCAAGCATGCAGAGAGCATCTGCACCTTGTGCTTGGCCAGGCTGTTCTCAGCACAGGTAACTGATCCAACATGGCAGCCTGTGATCAGCTCTTGGGACAGCTAAAAACTCAGGGGACAACTACTGCATCAGCATGGCAGCAGTGAAGTCTTTATTGCAGCACCTATCTCTCTTAGGATGGCAGCTGATGGCACTGTTGTCACCACAGACAGTTCCTCAGCACCTCTGGGTGCAGATGGTTTTAATACAGGATGCCCTTTGAAGGGGAGACAGAACAAATAACATGTGAAGGATGTTATTCCTCTTGTTTAACGTGCTCCTGTGATGCAGGCAGGTGAGTGCAGTGTGGTTTGAGGATCTGTGTGCAATAACTAAGTGCCTGATCCAAGCCACAAACACGTTTGGAAGCGCGAGGCTTTAGGGAGATCTCAGCACTCACAATAGCTTGGATGCTGCCAACTGCCTGAGTAGTTTCACTTAAGAGTTACTAATGATCCTTCAAGGTGAAAAAGCACTTTTATTCATCACTGAATCAGTACAGCTCTGAGGGACTAAAATACTTGGAGATGGACCTGTTTTCACTTTTCCTAGGTGGGCTCGAAGGCTGTGCAGGGATCACAGTCATGTTCTCTGACTTACCCCCACATCAAAAAGCAGGAAACACTAGTTTCATCAAGCTCTTTTATACACTCTTTTTAACACAAGGAAGTTGGAAGGAACTGCTGTTGCTTTGTCCCGCGGCCCTTTGATGCAGTTTGATGTACAGCGTGTGAGAGGCGCTTGCATGCGTGCACATGGACAGCCAGCTGGGGCCGCGACGGGCTGCGGGGAGCTTTGCTTCCTGAGGAGCCATGCTGGAGTTACACAGGGAATGGTAGGAAATGAAGGGAATGGTGCCAGTCCCCAAAGCGTCTGCTTCCACCGGCAGAGATCAAAACTCCTGCGTTATGCAGCGTTAGGCAAAGGCAAGAGCTGTCTTGTTCCCAACTGTCCAGGAAATTAAACCAGAGCTTTAGCTTTGCAGCAGATCATTTTGATGTGAAATGAGTTAGTGCCGGGCAAGGTGGCTTGAAAATGAATGTACATCGATTGGGCTGCAAACTCAGCTGTGCAAAACTAACACAACTTCAGCTGCAAAATCAAAGATGGGCATCTGGCAGTCAGGGCCAGGCTGGATGTGGTTCTGAGCAACCTGGTCTAGCTGAAGGTGTCCCTGCTTGGTGATGAACTAGATGAGCTTTGAAGGGCCCTTCCAATCCAAGCTGTTGTGTGATGCAGGGAAGATGTGCTGATGGTAGTTTAGACCAGTAAATCATCACTACTTAAAGGGGTATCTGATAGCAGTGTTGGAGGGCACAGGAGGCAGCAGCCATGAGGAGGTGTATCCATGCATCCCAAATAAACAAGAAGGTGAAAATAAGCAGTGCCATAAAACCTTTGCCTAATGCCTGGGGGTATTTCCTCCCTTTTCCAGGAGAGCTGTTGCCTGTGAGTTACTTCAAGGGGAGGAGTGTGCAATGGGAATGATTTGCATGTGTGGCTGGGCTGCCTGATGTTGCTTGCTTTCTATCAAATTGACTGAGAGGCATTAGAAAGCTCTTACTTAAAGATATGCCCAGGAATTGCTTTTGCCTTCACTTCTGTCATACAGAAGCCAGTTTGGACCAGTGTTATTGTTAGAGAGGTGAATGGATAAGAAGCACCATCTGTGATTATTAAATGTGGAATGGAGCATCTTCTAGGCCTCATGAAGACCTAGCGAATGGCTGCCACGTGGCCATAAGAGCAGATCTCTTGGCTGGAGCTTCTCTTGGCTTTGAACAGAAGTCACAGTTAAACTTTGCTGTCAGTTTTGTCTACATTTAACTGTTCAACTGTGTCTGCTGCTTCACTGGGGAATAGCCCTGGTTTGGGCCTCAGCCACTGTTTTCAAACACAAGGATATCTGTCCCTTGTTCTAGATGCCCAGCTTTGAGGTCTGTGATGAATTCATGTTCTTAGTGGAGAAGTGGGGGCAGTGAGAGGGGAAAGAAGGAAACAAAAGATGGGCTTCGGAGAGCATCAGAACTGCTGGAAGTTTTACCTTAAGGTTTTACTTGGTTGTGAGAGGTCTAATCCAAGCTTTTGGCCGTGTGTGTGAGCCAAGTAGGGTTACTCTGCTGACACATCTTTACCTACCAAGCAGACACCTCTGCTGTGCCAGAAGAAACCAGGAATCTCTGCACTGTCATCTGTTGAAAGCAAATAACCCCATCTCCACCCCTTGGAAGACCTTTTTATCATTACTGTGCTGCTGCTGTTTCCAAAGGATGGCAGGAGCCATATGAACTGGATCTTATGTCTTTGCTGGGTCTTCAAACCAATGAACTAAAAGTAGCTGCGCATTAGTTTGAATTGAGCCCAGGTTTCTTGCCTGCTGTGAATGGAAGCATCTTAACTACGACAGTCAAAGGTTTAATCACTTCATAAGGGGCAGCAGAACAGTTGACAGAAGAATGTAGTTGTCGGGGGGTTGATCTAATTTCTCTCTTTCTGTACTGACCGAAGGCCGCTGGGGCTGGGGTGGATACGGGCAGAGCTTTTTATCTCCTAGAAAATAGGAGGGAATGCTGTCAAGCAAGAAGAGGGCGTTTCTCTTGCTCTCCCTCTTTCCTCATTCCTTTCCCTTGTCCTGGCTGCCAGAGCACTTTTGTGCCTTTAAAAACAAGTGGGAAAAGTGATGTCCTTCATTGCTGAAGGGAGCTCTGAAGTTCCTGTCAGTCACCATAGGTGCATTTGTCCGTGCTGCTGTAGAGATGGAGCGGATCCCTGGTAGGTCAGGAGGTAGTTTTGTAACCTCCTGACTGCAGACTGAAAGGACAGCTCTCTCCTACATGATAGAAGAGCTTGTATCCAAAAACAAGCAATACACGCACCTAGGCTGGATGTTCCTTTTCTGTAGAGCAAGTCTCAAGTGTGCAGAAGCTTCTGGCTTTTGAGTACTATTAATTTAGGAGCAGTTTAATGTCTTTATTTAAAACAGCTGTGCTAATCAAAGTGTGGGCTCAGCAGTGTCTGCTGCCACTGTGAACCAGCGCCACTTAGTCAACGAAGGTGTGCGTTCCCTGACTGATACCACTGGGATACAGGGACCTCTGACAAAGACATGGATGCAGAGGCAAAACCACCTCCTCGCCAAGAGAGCTTAATTCACACCCATGAGTTTAATTCACACCCATGGGCTGGAACAGTCTGTTTGCACAGCAGCGGCAAGCTGCTCAGTGAAACGCCTCATCTTCAGAATGGAGGAGGGGGTGTTAATACACTGAATTAGGTATTTATATATTAGTGATAGTGGCCTTATTTTATCTGGCCTGTGTAATAGTGCCTCTACATAGAGTTGTATCAGTGGCTGCAGCAGGTTCTGTGCTGCACGGCTGCTGAGCTGCAGCACGTTACATGTGGAGGAGCGCACCAGGGTGGAGGAGACTGCATTGAGTATCACACAAGCACTTGGGAAGTCCGTGTATTTTGCCTATTTAACTGAAGGTGGAGAAATAGGAACCAGGGGAGTGAAGTGGAGGTGCCTGCTCTCTTGAGATAGCATTTCTTTGGTGTTCCTTTCTCTTCCCAGCTCGAACCTCTTCCAGAAAAGGTTTTCCAGCAGAGAGCAAATGCTAATGCCGTGCATTCGATGGAGAAAGTGATCGAGATACACAGTGAGTATAGCCCCAGTCACCCAGCTGCCTTCCAGCTGGGCTGCCCTGTGGGGCACCCATTTGGCTGCTCCATCATACTGGCAACTCTGAGTGCTTTTGTCCTAATTTATGGGTGGTCACTGCGCTTGTGACCTGGATTTGTGCAGCTGCAAGCTGCTCTTGCTGTGCATGCAGGAGTGGATCAAGCAATGCATTGCAAGCACTTGATTCAAGGAAATGCTTTAGCATTTGGGGAGGAATTAGTATTAAAACCTCTAAAATCTCTGTGAGGGATAGGCTGAACTGCACTTAGTGCGGGCTCTTATCCCTTCAAAAGCAGTTCTGGTATCTCTGAGTAACGTTAAGTCTTGTTGGATGTGGTGGCACCCATTAGTTATAAATGGATAGCTCAACAGAGTATGGCCTAAAGTTGCTGATATTTTAGGTTTATTTAGCTGGGGAGGTTGAAATCAGTGTAGCTGAACCTGTCCTAGGGACATTCCTGGGAGATGGAGTAACATGGGAATCCCACCACTGTGTCCTGACATCTTCCCACTTTGTGGTCTGAGGCTGGAGGGGGATAGTCTCCCTTCATTCTCTCCCTCTAAAGCTTTCCTGTGCTCTTTCCACTGAAGAAGGGTAGTAAAATTCCACCATAAAAAAGAAATGCAACTTAAACTTCTTCAGTCTTAGGTGATTTGCCCACAAAAAGAACGGGGCAGTTAGCAACTGAATGCAGATATCCAGTCCAAATCTGGACTACATCCATCCCCTCTTGCTTCTTTATCCTTAGGTCTAAACGTTTCTGAGGGTTTTGAAGTGGAAAAGGAAATGTTGTTCTTTTTCAAGCACCCAAGTTTTCCTTTCATCAAGGCAGAGAGGTGATCTGCACTTCTGTGCAGCTTGGATCCTCACCTCTGACGCTTGTACTTTCTGCATTGGAGACCGCAGAGCAGCCTCCCAGGGTCTGAAGGGGGCTACAAGAGTGCTGGAGAGGGACATCGGGGACTGTAGTGATAGCACAAGGGTTTAAACATAGCAGCTCCTCTGTTGATAGCGTAGGATGGCATATAGCTCACAGGGGTCTCTCTGTCCTTGCCTCGCAAGCCAAGGGCTCCCTTGGCACACATCAGCAGGAGCCTGCAGCTTCCTGGGACCTTAAGATAGTTCTTGAAGTGAGAGAGAGGGCAGATCAGGGTTGCGTTATGCATAGGCATGATGAGTCTGTCCCAGGTAGTTCTCAGCTATCTCTTGGGCTTGGGAAAGTGGGAATGTGGTGCTGGACCTATAACAGCACAGGTGACCTTACTGCCTCTCTTCCCACCTCTACCCCAGGCAAGTATTGGCATTCACTCCAGCGTTACGCCTCCACGGTGGGGTACTCCCTGGTTGAGGCTCAGAAGTGTGAGAACGAGGAGGCAGAGACAGTAACAGCCATGGCATCTCTGTCAGTAGGTGTGAAGCCAGCTGAGAAGAGGTGAGTTGCTTTCCTTCTCGTCTGTCCTCCCATCTCGCAGTCAGGATGAGCTGTGGTGGGCAGCCTTCTGGGTTAATTCTCCACTTTCAACTACTGCCCACATATTCCCCACATCTCCTGTCCTTTGTGGGTTCTCTAATGACCTCCTGGGCCGCAGGAGAACCGCAGTGCTATGAACACTGTGTGTGACTTTAGTATGATGCATACTGTGCCTGACCCTCCTGCTCTAACTGGAGCTGAACGTGGGTTTAGACAGAGAGGAAAATGATTTTGCTGCAAGAGACATTGCACAGATTGCCTAAAACCCCTTCTTGGTGTCAAGTTTTAATTGCAGGTGAGGCAGCTGAGCACAACTTGGGTGGGAAGGTGATGGGAACATAAAGCATGAAACTTCACACAGCAAATTGTCCAGCTCTGTGTGCTCAACCCTCTTTTCTCTCTTCCCTCCCCTTCCCATCCTACCTGCCCGGCTGTGATATCGCTCAGACCCGATGATGAACCCATGGAAGAGGAACCTCCCCTGTAGCATTCACCTTCTAGCTGGAGTTCTCCTGTTTGTTCGTCTTCTGTCTCGAAGCTCTGCCAAGAGGCTTTCTCTTGTTACTCCTGCGTCCTGTTATGGTTTTCTCCAGAATACAGAAGGACAACCAGGTGTAAAACAAAGCAACCGAAAACAATCTCTCCATATCTATATGCGTCTACAGTATCTATTTGCTGAAACACAGAAAAATGCTGGTGAAGAGCAGTTAAAGGACTGACACTGGGCACTTTCCTCTGGTCCTCAGTGGGAGCAGATAAGAGGAACAAAGCCCGTGAAGTCTTTGGCAGAGTTGCCATCAAACGAAAGAGATAAGAAATAGAAAATCAAAGATTCAACACCACAACCGAAAAGAAAACAAACCTTTACAGTAAAACTGGTGCTTTACAAGTTGATCACCCACGATTCAGCTATCTCCGCTTGAACCACTCGAACCCATCGTGTAGTTTCATTTCTTGGATTTTTCCAATGGCTCTTGCCTGCCTGTGAGTCAACGGCGTGCTTGTCGAAAGCAGAACAATGGGAGACGGTGTCTTTTTAACGGGGAGGGACAGGGAAAGAGGGACTCATCTTAACATCGGAAGGAAAGGGAAAGAGAAAGGGGGGAAACGGTAGCCCAGATGGAGTCGGCTTTATTGTCTCCAAAGCCATCTGAAGATGAGTTTGTGCCTTTTTTTTTAATTGATGGATATGGTGCAGCTGGATTTTCTGAAGTCTGAGGAACAATGCCTTAAGTAAAAACACACACACAAAAACACTCACAAAGAACACAGCAGTTCATCAATAGTTGTTTTTTTTTTTCCCTCTGCTTGGGAAAGCCAAGAACTGCCATCAGGAAAGACGACTTTTTGGCTTGTGCTGGCATGGTGGTGGGGAGCAGGCATCAACTGAACAGAGCGTCTCCAAAAACTCTCTCCAAGTTGGGATTTGTTTTGGTTTCTTTCATTGCTGTTTAAAGAAAAAAAGGATAAAAAAAAGAGAAAAAAAATTAAGGTAGTTGCCAAAAAAGTGGCAAATACTGTTGGGTCTTTGAAATTCAGCCATTTTTAAACCCAAGTTTCCAACGTTTTCTCTCGTCTACGTTCTCTCTGAATTGAACTTCTCAATTTGGTTGTTGAAGCATGTATTAGACTACAACTGCAGGATTTAAGACTGGAATGCTTTTTATGAAAAGCAACTAGCATGAGATAATTGCTTAAATTTTTAGGTATAACTATATCTATGTGTATAATGTATATTCCAAATGTATTCCAAGCTTAGAAAACCGGATTCTTACGGAGAACAAAATATTTATGATGCATTTATAGAAAACTACGTTTAATAAATGCATACTCTTTAACAGTAGCCATTGGAAGCTCCTTAGAGAAAGCTTTGTGAATTGGAACGTGAGAGGTGCTTTTGGAAAAGGATCCAGGTTGAAAGTCGAGGACTTTGGAGATGGCAAGTTGGGAAGTGTTTCAGAAAGCCAACACGTTAAGCCACTGGGCAACTACCCTTAAACATTTGTATTTTAATTTAAGGTTTTTAGTTGTGATCCTTTTCTATCAAAAAAAAAGAAAAAAAAAAAAGAGAGAAAAAAAAAAGAGTTTTTTATAACAAAGACTATGAATTTGATGTTAATTTTTATATCAAAACCCTCCAGAAAAGCCTTGTTTGTGTGACTCTGACATTTACTTTCCATTTGGCAGGTTTCGTTTCCGAACGGCAATAGCATCGAAACCCCTTTATTTCTCCCCCCCCCCTCCCCTTCCCACTTTTCTCGCTTCCATGTTATTTTTTGCCTTGTTTATGTTTCCTTTTGGTTTGTCTTTTCCTTGAGTCTTTCGGACAGTGAGCAGCTTTCTGCAGGCGTAAGGAACCGTGGCAGAGGTTTCTTTTCCGCAACGGGTGCGTTTGAGCGAGGAAGAGGGAAGCGGGATGGGCTCTTTTGTATAATGATACCGCCGACTGTATATTTGCCTCAGTTCTGTTATAGTAGCTATGTAAAGAAAATAAGAGTTTTTCTTACCTTCAACGTAGTAGTGTTCCCATGGGTGATGTCTTTGTCCTCCACATGGATCGGAGCCAGGATTACAGGCGGCTCCCGGTGCTGCCTACCATTGGGAAAGGCTTGTGGGACACTCATGGGACAGCTGGCATTTTCTCTCCGCCGGACAGACGGACACACAGACATGCACGCACACCTCCCCGTGTCCTCTTTCTCTCCCTCTTTTTCTCTCCTCTTCTTCTTCCCATCGCTGGTAGGGTTGGAGAACTTTTCCTGAAGGTATTTTTGCCCCCTTCCCCATTCCTGCAGACAGGAAGGGGAGAAGCAGCAAAGCCCTGCCGCGAAGAGTTGGAGCAGCTTAGAGGAGCCCGGATTGACACGCGTGCCTTCTTACAGCAGTGTAGGATAGCACACACCCCTCCTCCCAACAACCAAGTGTAGCTTCTCTCTTTAATTCTCCTTTGATTCTGTTTCAATTGATGACTGACGGGGTCGCTTCCGGTAACTTCCTTCCTTCCAGTTCTCGAAGCAGCCACTTTCATTCCATTCAGGACTCGCTCTTATGGGAGGAGTTGGAAGCGTTGTGAGCAAATGCAAGAGGCTTTTGGGTTTTCTTCCTTGGTTTATAATGCAATTTACAAACCAGACACTACTGTATTTGAGGTTTGCAAGCCCAAGTACGTGTTCGAGTTATGAATAGCTTCGGTCATGTAGGACCATCCTCAGCATAGTCTAGAAATGATCTTCCTGTGTCAAAACAAGAGGTACCTGGAGATGTGGTGGGTTTGGGGGTTTGTTTCTTTCAACTGACCACTTGGCTGCTGTGATCTAAAATGAACCTGACTGCCGAATCTGGTGAACTGACTTTAACTTCTCCTTTCACCGCTTACATGCTGTGGGCAGTAACAACCATGTTTACACCATCCTTTCTCTTGTCAGCTCTTCCCCGGAGGGGGTTTGTTGTAGTTTCTCCTCTTGGTTGTGGCAAAGCTGCTGCTTTTCTTTCCTTGTTTTCCGAGAGCCGCCTGCTGACCATGCTGAGCCGGTTTCTTTATGGGAATCAGAGGAGCTTGTCAGGATCATTTCTTTCCATTGTTTTCACTCAGCTTTTGGCCGGGGATGGAAAGATTTTTCCCCCCTTCCCCAAGACATCAAAGCTCATCTCCTCCTAACTCCCACCTACGTGAATTTGTTCTGCAGCGGTGCCCGCTCCCTATGCAAGGGGGAATGCTCCTCAGGGCCAGCGCAGGCTCAGAAAAGGAGGGGGAAGAGCCCTTGTTTTGAGGTTTATTCACCTTTTGAGCCATTAGCTTCTTCATTTCAGATGACTTTGCTGTGGCGGGAGCCAGGGATGCTCCTGCATCCCAACGCGGTGCTGCCCACAGCGCATCCTTTGTACCTGCTTGGAAAGAAAGGAGCATCTTTCAGTCCTCTTTACAGAGAAGCAAGGCCCAGTTTGCAGTACATAAGTAATCATTGGGGTTTGGTGGTTTGTTTTTTTTTGGGGGGGAGGGGGTTGATTTGTGTTTTGTTTTTTCCTTTCAATACAAAACATTCCTTTTTTTAGTAGTCACAGCCATGTATTCATTCCATTCTTCCTTTTGTAAACTTTTTTGGGCCCACGTCTTTTCCGGGCATTGCTATATATAAATATATAGATAAATATATATATGAATCTATTTTTTTAAGTTTCCTACACCTCGAGGTTGCATGGTCTGTAAGGTTGGCATGTCTTTATATTGTACCCAGATTTTGCACGCCAGACTTGGCAGCTTTGAGAAATGAGAAAAGGATAAAAGAACTTGTGGGGTTGGGGTTGTTTTTTGGGTTGGTTTTCTTTTATTTGAGTGTTTTATTTTGGGGGGGGGGATATATTTTTCTTCTCGTGGCATTTGCGGAGACGAAAGGTCGGGATGTTGTTGTCACACACACACACATATGCACCCACACAGCTACACGCAAAGGAAGGAGAGTGGGAAAGGGGTTTTTTTTTTGCGTCTTACTGAACTGAACTGAGAAATTGTGCTTTTTATTGTTAAAAATACATAAAAAAAAAGGAAAAAAAAAAATTAAAAAGGACTACTTAAACATTTCTCATTTTAAGAAGAAAAAAGATGTTTATCTAGCACTTGTAACTTACCAATAATAGAGTTTATTGTATTTATGTGGAAACAGTGTTTTTAGGGCAACTACGCAGAACACACCAAGTAAAAACTGCCTGTGTCATTTGGGGGTTTTTAGTTTTCTCCTTTTCGTTTGGGTTGGGAGGTTTGCTTTGCTTTCTCGGCCGGGTGGGGAGGTTGGATGCAGCCCTTTGGCAACAGCAACGAGTCGTTCATTCCGAGGAGGTGAATGAGGAGGACTTTCACGAGTTAACTCTTCAGCACAGCTGCGTGAACTTTTCTAAGCTTCCTTTTCCATGATGTATTCTTGCTCGGTTTCACTTTAAAGCAGTCGTGTACTGTGCAACACTGTGGTTTAAAAAAACGAGACTTTACAGCGAAAGGAAAACGTGTTTCTTCATTGTGGCGAAGTGGGGCTCGTTCTCAGCCCGCCCTTCGCTTTGTCTTTGCTATTGATGAAAAAGAAGTATCCTATTGAAAGAAAGAAATAAGTTAACACTTTTCTGTGCTCCATAGTGGAGGCGCTATTTTCCAATTTATGAGGATGACAAACTTATATATATAATATATATATAAAAAGTGGGGTGGGGAGGGCGTGGGGGGGGGAAGGGGTCGAAACATTATTCACCCGAGAGCTTATTACAGATATGTAGTATCAAAAAGTTGTAACTATATTATATTCTACTTTATACCTAATACATGCTCAGTCTGACGTCACCATTGGTAGCAGCTCCCGGTTTACGCTGTAATTTAGACACAGTTTCGCTCTTCGATTGTATGGACCCTACTTTAAGTGATGGTAGCATTCCTCGTGCTAAGTTTTCTGACGGTCCTTTCTTTTCCTTGGTGGAGTTTGGAGTATTTTCCTCCTTGTTTTTGGTTTTGGATTTGTTGGTTTGGGGTTTTTTTATTATTATTTTGCATTTTTTTTTTTTTTTTTTAGGGTTTTTCTCCCTCTTTTCTTTTTCTCTTTCTTTTTCTTTTTTGGTTTCGAACTGGCCAATGGTGTCTTTCTCTGACAGTACCGACTTCGATTTCAACTTTATTAGGAGTCCAGTATTTTGTACCACATTATGACAACTTGTTATTCTTGTGGTGTAAATAAAAAGACAAAGTTAATTATAGAACCACCCTGGTTTCTGTTGCTGAGCTTC
>JAOEHX010011592.1:13016-37707 GCA_025448015.1 Bolborhynchus lineola
TGTGAGTTTTCAGCTGCTTCAAACAAAGCGGTTTCTTGGTGTTGTGAATGCGGCCTCGATGCTTGAAGAGGGTTTTTGGTCAGAAGATACCCTTGGTGGAGCTTCTGCCCTGTTTCCTTGCTGCTCCAAGGTGTGTGTTAACTAACAAGTGCACATAGGGGTTGTAGAGTGATGGAAGAACAGAATTCCCTGCAGGAAATCTCTGGGAGCAGCTGAATCCCAACAAAAGCCACCAGTGAGTGAAAACCAGGAAAACCAATGCAGGGATAACCTGACATTTGGTTTCTGCCTCGTGGAGTTGGTACTTTCCTTCGCTGTAGCCGGAGCTGGGTATGGACCTGCGGGTTCCCGAGCTGGTTCCTTCACCTCCCAAGATGTCCTTCAGCTCCGGGATAAGTCCCATTTCCATGCCTCGTTATCCAGTTCTGCCCTCCCCCAAACCCACAGATCATTCTGAGCAGATCCTCTGCACTCGTCTGTGGTTCGGGAGAGGTTCTCAGTATTGCCTTCAACAAGGGAGAAGCAAATCATAGAATGGTTTGGGCTGGAAAGGACCTTAAAGCTCATCCAGTTCCAACCCCCTGCCATAGGCGGGGATAGGGGAGAGCACAGGGAAAACGTCTGATCTTGGGAGCATCCCTTGGCAGCAAAGCATTGTAGGGACAGGGCTGTCCAGATGCGTGTGCCTTTCCTCTTGGAAAAGGAGAAAAGGAGGCTCATGGCCAAAGTCCATCTACACCACTGTTCTTAAAGAGGACCTGAGCGGTGATCCCATGCAGCATCCCCCATCCGCGCCCATGGCAACAGTGGTACCATGCTGTGGGTCACCGAGCATCCAGCTCGTAGCCTGGGAAGGTCTGAGCAGGCAAAGCCTGTACCTGTAGGCAGGGTGACAGCCCTAGGATGGAGCTTGCTTCGAGACCAGGAGTGACATGGACCAGCGTGGCCATGGGGGCTCTTCTGCGCAGAGCTTTGGGAAGGGTCTTCCAGTTCATCTGTGGGTGTGAAATTCCATTGCCAGGCTCCAGGCAGCTCTGACAGCCTGCAGGGCTCATTCTGGGAGCAGTGGGGGCTGTTTCCAGAGCAGCTTCATTGTCAGAGGCTGCGAATCCTTTAAGAAGCCCCACGTCTCGCCCTGCAAAGCCAGATGTGCACTGTGGGCTCTGATGAATACTCATTGCTGAGTGGTGGATTTGAGATTTAAGCTTGGAGCATGCACTCCCCCCTACAAATGAGGAAGATGGGGGGGGGGGGTGTGCTGTTTAAGTGCTGGACTGGATGCTTTGGAGGGCATTCCTTTAGCATCCCCAGGACCTGCAGTACCAGATCATCCATGTTTCCAACAACGCCTTTTCCTTCTCCAAACACAGTGGCTCCAACCTCCCGGTCCAGCCCCAGGCATGCAGCTTGCAGGGGAGTGGAACCTGCTCTGTGAGTGCTGACATGTCAGGCCTGCAAATGCATCTGTGATCCAGAGCTGCCTTCGTTTCTCACTACTCGCTGTGAGCACGTGGATGTGAACCTGCTGCAGTGCAGCGAGGAGGTTCGAACTCAATGGTGTGGCACCCACGCTGGGGTCTCAGCGTGAAATGATGTGTTTTAATAACTGCTGCTTCAGCCACAGGAAGTTTTATAGCCAGAAATCTGTTAATCCTCAACAAAACAGCATTTGTGCTGCTGTGAATGTGCCCCGGTCCCTTTGAGGTGGTTCCCTCCGGTGGGAGCCTGTGTCTAGGTGCAAGGGATGGGATGTCCAGGCTACTGCTCCACACCCTTCCCGTGGCTCTTCCAGAGTGAGATGGGTTTGGTTTTAGCTTTGCTATTTCCTTTCTTCAAAGGAGAAAGAAGCTGTTCCTCACTCTGGGCAGCAAGTCAAGGCTTGGGGCTTTAAATCAACGTCTCTGTAGCAATGGGAGTGCTACAGGGGGAAGAACAGGGTCCAGTATTAAATACACAGCCCGAGTGCATGGGGGGCAAGAGTTCAGCCTGTGCCAGCAGGACATCCCGCTTTTACAACAGGATTTGGATGTGTGCTGAGTGGAGGCTTTCTCCTAGGGCTGGTGGATGGTTCATCTCTTAGGGGATGCTCTGAGCATCACTGAAGGAGCTGGGGACTCGTTTGTTCCCCTGCCTGCATCTTATGAGCAGAAACATCAATGTAATGCACAGAACTGCCCTGAGGTGTCATTTGCTGTTCCCCACAGGAGTCAGGAGTGGGTTTGCTGCTCATGGGAGGGGAGGTAGCTATAAACACAAGGCTGCCCAGCTCCGGGCTGGCTCCAAAAGCTGTTTCCTCTCATAAGGTCCTTTTCCAAGAAGCCTGACTGGTCTTTTGCAGGTCAAGTTCAGCTTAGGGCTTCCCACTGCAAAAGCAGCTGTTGCTAAGCAAGGAAGAATTACTATTGAAAACCAGTAAGTGGGAATCGAAATGCAGTTGCTTTTAAGTGGCAATGGCTTTAGGGAAAACAGATTTGGCAATGGTGGTGTTGGAAAGAATAGCGTGTGTGCTACAAGCTGGGTGCTTGGGGATGCTGGAACCCTCACAGCAAGGAAATGGGGGGCTGAGCTTTGAGTTCCCACTGAGGAGAGGCTGGGGGGTGTTTCACATTGTTTCCCCTGGAGCAAAATGGGACAGATGATGGAAAGGTGCGATAGCTTGGTCATAGCTGGGAATTTAAGGGCTTTCTGCCTGAGTGTTGGAGGAAAGGCTAAAGGCGGGCCAAAAAGGAGGGAATCTGCTCCTATGGATGCGACTGCTGTGATTTCAGCAACCTGAAGGAAGAGCTGGTGCTTGAAGCTGATGCTCTTTTGTCCTGCTGCAGACAACAGTGTCCTATGTGAGATCCATCAACAGCAAATCCAGCTCCAAAGAGCCATCACATATACAAGGAGTTTAACTCAGGAGGTCCTGGAAGCTGGATCGAGGCAGTGTGGATGAGCTGTAGGAGTCCAAGGCAAAGTATTGAAGGAGAATACCCGGAGACCCCACAGTAACTCTGCCAAGACAGAGCCTTTTAAATGCCAGTGTTTGCTTCCAGGTGGAGCAAATGCAGAAAGTCAATTCAGAGGCTCCGGAAAGCCTGGTGCTGGCCAAATGAGTACGTGGTGTGAACACAGAGCAATGGGATGGAGCCATGTGTGTATGAATTAGAGAGCAATTGCCCTCACAGTCTGCCATGGGGTTTGGCTGTAACAAAGGGGGCTGGAACTGGATGAGCTTTAAGATCCCTTCCAACAGAAACCATCCCCTGATTCCATGTTCTATACTCAACAACACTGGGCATTTTCCACGGGAACACCCAAGCATCAGCTGCTAAGATTGGACAATGGAACACACTGATGGCTTCAGGTGGGAATGAAGACGTGAACAACCTAATGTGAGGCCTGGATGAGCCTGGTAAGGGTGGGTAAGGCTCTCCAGCCTGAATGGGAGAGAAATGGAAGGGTAAAGAGAGTTGAAGAAGTGAAAGAGCCGGGAGGGTTGAGCTGTGCAAAGGCTTGGCTAAGGAATGCTGCAAAGCAGGAGAAGGAAGGGAAACCAGAGGAAAGCGATGGCGAGCATCCCTGAACGGCGAGCTGCTCCTCCAGGAGCTGCTGAGGGAACAGCATGGGCAGCAGATCTCTGCAGGTGCAGGAAAAGGTGTTCACAGGAGAACAGGGAATGAGTTGAATAGTAGTGGAGGTGATCACACCCCCACTCTGCGCGTTGTGGGGAGGTCACAGTCTGCCTTAACAACAGCGTAACTTAGCACAAGCGGTTCCCGCTGAGGCTTGACAGCGTGTTTGTATTTCATGGCTGTCAAATAGCGTCTCACAGGCTGTCCTAATGAAAGGCTTCAGCAGGGACAATGCAAATGTAGAGCTAATTACAGGCTCTGGGTAAAGGGGATGGTGTCTGAGTTTGCTGCGAGGCTCGTTGGGTTAGGCTGTGGAATTCCAGCATGATTATAAGGATGTGGAAATGTGGGAGGCCACCCAGGACTTGGGTTTCTTTCCTGTACTCTCTTATGCTATCCAAACCTGGGGGTGCCCAGAAAACCTCAGGGGCTGGAGCAGAAGCAACCAGTGCTTGCCCAGGAGACCCCTGTATCACAGCTTCAGGAACCGGCTTCTCTGGGACCAGCTTGAGGGCAGCACAAGAGCAGCAATAGCAGTGGTCCAGGAGGTGAGCTACCCTGCAGCGGGCAAGCATCATCCCCATGGGACCCTAACGCTGGGCAGCAGCCCACTGCCATCATGTGCTTTCCTTTCTGAGCTCAGAAAGGGACCACAAACCTCTCTGGGGGAGTTCTTGGGTTTGTTGAGGGCAGTGATAATGGAAGGGGTCTGCTCTCCGTCATGGATACCTGCGCAGGGTACGGGTCCTGAGCATCCTGCTCATCCCCAGCCCAATGCGATGGGGCAGTAGGTGCAGCCACCCCTGCAGAAGTGGGCAGCAGAGTGCATGCTCCAAGCTTAAAACACACGGCAGTGGCAGGAGAACCATTTTATCCTGTACAGGTGTGATTGCATATTGATGTGCATCAGCTACAGACGAGTACCCTTTATCCAGGATGTCTTTTATAAGACAAGGAGTAAAGGGTTCAAACTGAAACAGGGGAAGTTCAGGTTGGAGGTAAGGAAGTTCTTCCCTGTGAGGAAGTCCCTGCCCGTGCCAGGGAGGTGGAACTGCATGAGCTTTAAGGTCCTTTCCAACACAAACTAGTTTGATTCTACGCTTCTATTTGCTTTATTATGGGCCTTTTGAGTCATTTTCATCTCTTTTTTGCACTCATTCATTCCCTTGCCCCAAGGGGAAAGGTTTGGAATCTTCAAATTCAACGCAGTGTAATAAAAAGAAAGCGTTTTACTGTATTTAGGAGGATGAGGGCAGGGGCAGCATCGTGGGCTTTAGCTTGTGTTCCATCAGGGCACAATTATCCAATGGTCAGCAGTTGCAGAGGGCCTCAGGCCTGAGAACCCTGATTCCCTTTAAACCAGGAAGGGAATGGGGAGCAATTCCCGTGCTTTAAAGGAGCCGAATGCCCAGAGGCCTGGAGAAAGCTCTCCAAATCTCACTCTTCAATGAGATGTTTTCATTTGAAAGAGAAAAAGGAAGAAATAACAAAACCCAAACCCCCTCCTTCCCCACTGCATGGAGCAGTTCCTGAAATCCCCCCCAATCCCTATGGATCACGCAGCCAGCGCAAGCTTAGCAACCACCTTTTAGCCAGCTGGGCTCATTTGGTGGTGAGTGATAGGAATTCCTGGAGCCTGTTTATCCAGGAGGTGGGTCTTGGCACTGATGAGGGTCCCTGCTTGGCGCTCAGTAGGGCTGCATCAGACCTGGTCTCGAATGGCTTCCTGCTGCGTGCCAGGAGAAGGAAGGTTGCAACCAAAGGGGGGAAAATGCATCTTTGGGAAAGGTGGGGAGAGCTCTGCTGTGAAAAGGAAGGGAATTGAAGCAGAGATGGTGGAAAACACCCAGTGGGAGCCCCAGGCATGTCCCAAGCCCATCAATAACCCTGCCACATTTGGTGCATTCAAGAGCAGACGGTTTGAACATCTCCATCCCGGCCCCCATCTCTTTCCTGGCCAAGGTGCCATGGGGATGTCTGCACCCATGGAATGCCGCTTGGGAAGAGGAGGAGGTGTGCATGAGACTGCAAACCCAACCCTGCAAACCCAACCCACAGAGTGCCTTCTCATAGCTCTGCCTGGAACCTGACCGGGGCTGCCTGGTTTCCTCTGAGCTGATTGATGATGGCTTCTAATGCATTGCTACACTTCCCCCTTTCTGGGGGATGGTTGATGCTCAGCGTGTGGTTGGTGGAATGGCTCTGTGTTCAGCAGGAGAACAAATCCTCTTGGCCAGGTTTATCTGTTGGGCTTTATTAGGGACCCTCTGCCGCGCCAGATTCTGGGGGTGCTGAAAATGAGACTGGAATTGAGTTATTCCTTGCGGGTTGCAGCCTAATGCTTCTTTCATCTAAAGCCTTTTCAGAGTTGACCTCTCTGCCCTTCATCTGCCACGGGTAATTCAATTTGCACTGTTATTCCAAAACAATTCCTTTTGGTTCCCTTTGTGAGTCGAGGAAGGCAGGACTTAGGACTTAAGTACCACAGTCTGCTTCCAAGCTCTGTTCTGAAGAGGCTTACAGGGGGAGGGAAGGAAGAGCAATCCAAGCAGAGCACTGAAGTGTCTGCAGATTTCATTAGGGCTCCTCCGATGCGCATCTCGGATTTGCTGTACGAGAGAGCTTGGCTCAGGCACGCGATGGATCACGCCATGGGCTGTCAGAGCCCTTGTTCCTAAGGATCCCGGCTCAACACGCTGGTGCTGCTGGTCTGGTGAGCGATTTATTCCTGGTGCAGAGCCACACAGCTCCTCTGGTTTAACCCTGCCGGGGTCTGTTAACCGCAGGGAGGCAAACAACACACAACCCCAGTCAAAGCACACGGCGCCTTGGTTTGTGCCTTGGGCTCTGATGTAGCCGCTTCCCTGAGTTCGTTGCCAGCTCTTGCACAGCCCTCGCCCAAGGGAAGCCAGTCCTGGCAACCAGGCAACCAAAGGGATGTTGGCAAAGGCTGTGCAGGATAGGTGGATGTTGAGCGAAACCCCGAGGGCCACCCCGTTAACAGTGGAGATGCTGGAAAGACACTGAGAGCAAACGATAGATAACAGGCAGACCTCCTGCCTGGAATGTCTGAGGTGCACATAACCTACAGCTTGCAGGAGAGGTGAAGAGCTGTGTTATTCCTGCAGTGTTGAGCATCATCCTCTGGAACAGACGAACTGCACAGGCAACCTGCAGAAGATGAGGAGGGGGCTGGTTTTGATGGCATAGGACACCTATGGAGGTCACAGAATGGTTTGGGTTGGAAGGGACCTTCAGAGCTCATCTGGTCCAACCCTCCTGCAGTGAGCAGGGACATCTTGAGCTAGATCAGCCTGCTCAGAACCACGTCCAGCCTGGTCTGGAGTGTCCCCTGGGATGGAGCATCCACCACCTTTCCGGGCAACCTGTGCCAGGGTTTTGTCACCCTCATGGTAAAGAATTCCATCCTCACATCCAGCCTGAATCCCCCTCTTTTACTTTAAAGAGATGTTCAGGTGAGTTTTTGCTCTTCCTGTTCTCCCTGTTCCCACTTTAGGACAGGTTTCTTCTTTTCCCTCCCTTGCCCTGTCTGACAGAGGTTTGGCCTGTCTTATCCTCAGCTTTGGGACCTTGGGGATTTGGAGTTCCACAGCAAAGCAGCTCAGATGCCAACAGAGGAAATGAAAAGTCATTGCAAAAATGCTGTGGAAATGCTGACAGTGCTCAATGACAACTCCCAAAGCAAGGAAATCTTTCTTGTTTGGGGGGGATTAAAGCTATTAGCTCAAAATAACCCTTCATGTTTTGGCTGCTTGCAGGAAAAGCCAAGTGGAATGGGAAGAGTCAACCACGTGTTGGCTTGAGCTTGGCCTGCTGGGTGGTTGTGGTTGATGAGAGCCAGTGCATGGCTCATGTGCTCATTGAATTTGTAGTTGAATTTCACCTTTTCCAGACAACTTGGATTCCACTTGGAACCTGTCTGGCAGGATTTGGCTTCCAGCCGACTTGGAGCCAGGGCCCGTGGAGATTAATGACATGGAAAATGAGGAATGCTGGCTGTAAAACTCCCAAATAGTGGGGAAAAGGCAGCTTAGAGCCAGCCACTGGTGAGAAGACGTGTAACCTGCTTGGGGATGGTGTTTGGAGAGGAAAAGACAGCTCTTTCAGGGCAACAGCCTTGTATTTAACAAGGATGCCTTAAAAAGGGTCCTCTCATGAAGGAGCTGGAGTGCCTTGAGTACAGAAAGTCCTTTCCTTCCCCTCCTCAGGGGTGTGATCCAGGTTTCTGCAGTCAAGAATGTGTCCATGGAAATACAGGACAGCACAGGCTGTGGCAGGGGATCAGCCAGGAATGCGGGTCTCTGATGTTCTCTCCTGATGCCAAGAGGACGTGGCCCTGTCCTGCTCCTCAGGTTTGGCCATGGGATGAGGGAAAAGGTGATTTCCACCTCTTTGTGTCTGCCTTTCTCCTTAAAAGGGTGAAAGGGGACTGCAAAGTCACTCGTCTGAGCTGGAGGTGGAGGAGTATCGGTGCCACATCTCAGCTGTGCAACACACAGAGGTGTTCGGTCACTTTGTGCCAGTGCTTGTGTCTTGTGAGACCTCCACCTCCGTGTGTTCCCATCCCCTCATCCCAGTGGAGGAGGAAAACCTTGTTTGTCCCACTCTCCTCCCAGAAGCATGCAGCAGTAGCAGGGAGCAAGTAAATGGTGCAGAGCAAATGACTTTTGGGTTTCTGCCCCAGTTTCCTTTCTCCAAGGCCCCTGTTGCTGCAGAGCCCAGCACAGAGGCTGTTTGCTGTCCCTCCTGCTGCACTGATGTGGACCCATCCCTGGGAGGAAAGACAGGTACGTGATGATGGGTACCCACAGAATCTCCAATCTGTGTTTCCCAGCATCCTGCCTAGAGCAGGGATGGAAGACATAGGCATGAGATAAAGCAGCATGGTAGAAGCTTGGAGACCAGTGATTTAGGATGCTGGTGCACATCCCTTTCTGATCGTGACCCTGTGAAGGCAGTCCGCTAGGACTGTGATGAGGGAGGAGGGACGGGACTGTTTGAAGTCCAAATCACACACCTCTTCTTTTGAGCCTGTTAAGCTGGAGCTGAGCTTGATTGAAACCAGAGCAGCCCTGAGGAGAAGGACTTGGGGGTGTTGGGTGAGGAGGCTGCCCAGAGAAGCTGTGGCTGCCCCATCCCTGGCAGTGTTCAAGGCCAGGTTGGACACGGGCTTGGAGCAACTGCTCCAGTGGAAGGGGTTGGAGCTGGATGAGCTTTAAGGTCCCTTCCAGTACAAACCAGCGCAACACAACCACCCCAAGCATGCACAGAAAGAAGCACTCTGGAGCATCCCCACCCTGGAGGGGATGGGATGGACATGGGTTTTGGTCCTTCAAGTTTCTTTAACCCAGTTGGGCAAAGAGTAAAAAACCTGGTGAGTAGGGAAGACGAATGAGGTTGAATGAGTCCTTAGATGGGGAAAGGTGGAAATCACCTGGAAAGAAGAAGATAGATGTGTTTTTATGGAGATATATATATTATGTACATAAATATATATAAAAGTCTGACCCAGCTCTGAACTCTTCTGGCAGGGAAGTGAAATTCATGAGGAAATATAGCACCGCCTGCAATTCCTCATTATATCAGTCGGAGCGATGTTCCTGCGACCAGTAAATCTGCCAGATGGCAACGGGGGGATTAGGTGGGAAGGTGGGACCCGCAGGAGGGTGTTGTGTCTCCCTTCCTTAAGGAATGTTAATCATCCCGGCTCCCAGAATGCTCGAAGAGGTTTCTGCTGCTTAGGGGTTTGCTTTTCCCTTTTCCCTCTATATATTGCAGGATGGTTGCGTGCAAGGCTTGGGAGGGATGGCAGCTCAAAGCAGCTGTCCTATAGGTGTCCCTGGGCTCTCTGCAGCTGCAGGAGACTTGGAGTGAGGAAACTCAGTGTTATAGGCTCCCGGTGTGATCAAATGGGCTGAAACTCACACTGGCAGGAGGCGGCACTTCCCTGTTCTTCAATAGGAATGCATAGAATCATAGAATCAGCTCAATTGGGAAAGGCCTTCACACGGTCTGTGTGGCATCACACAGCAGCAGCAGCGTGACTGGGACAAGGTGACCGTGGGCCACCTCCTCTCACATTGCTTTGAGCATCCTGCAAGCCCTTGGTGGGCTCCAGTTTGCCCATCTGGTGGCTTTGGCCATGCTGGGTTAAGCTGGGCTGGGCTCAGGCTGCAGTCAGCCCCATCCATCTGCAGAGCAGTCTCAAGATGCTGTGAGGAATTGAATCTTTCCGAGATCACTGCCCCCATTTAGGTTAGTCCACAAACCAGGAATGGGCTTCGTGTCAGCTGGAGGGAAGGGGAAAGGAAGCAACCAGACAGATACATGCCTTGTTCATCCCCAGAGCCCCATTTGCTTAAGCAAGCAGACCAAGGCTGCCAGGTTAGGCTTGGTCCCAGCTGGGTGTTGGCTGCCCCATGCTTTGCAATGCTTCTGACACAGCAAGGAAGAGCCTTTTCAACAAACGCTTCAGCAGAGCACAAGAAAAAAGAGTTTCACAGAATCAAGTGACTGGCAAAGGACCCAGCTGGCTCCTTCGTCCCTGGCTTTGTTTGCTTTCCATAGTCGTGGAGCTCATCCTCGCCGCTCCATCATTCCACGCTCCTCCATCCGCAGCCCTCCTCCTTTTCCTCCTCTCCCTCCTCAGCATCTCGTGTGAGCAGTGAGGGATGGGCCCTTTCTCTAGAGGGGAGGAGGTAAAAGAAGCGCTTCCCCCAGGGCCTGCAGTGATTTCTTGTGAGTGTTTACAGGATTTATCCTGGCAGGAAGCAAACAGGCAGCAACTGTGCCAAGGGATGATATCACTGGGTTGATGGACTCCAGAGCTGCTTGGACAGATCAGGGGGAGATAAAAGTGGGGAACTATCTGATTAGAGCACAGCCCAGGCCGGTCACCTTGAGAAGATATATAGAGTAATGCTTTTGGGGTGTGTGTATGTGTGTGTGTGTGTGTGGAGGGTAATAAATGCTGCAGTGTGGAAAGGCAGTGCTTTGAGCTACCATAACCAAGCTGGCCCTCTTCAGAGCCTGCCACATTGCCCTATAGGGCATACGTTCCAATGGCCCAAGGGGGGGATGCATGCACACGAGCCCTTTGGTAGTGATGAAGCCAAGCATCCTGCTGCTCAGCTGCAGAGCGCCCCGCTTCCTGTTGGGCAAAGCTTTCCTCCATGGGGGGGACTCAAGGAGAGGAGCACAGCAGGGCTTGCGTGCAAAAGCCAAGCATGGAATCTTGCTTTCCTTGCAGCTGCCTTTCCCAGGGGGGTGCTGCTGGTTACTCAAAGCCTGTGTTAGCGAATGGAGTGTGATGCAGGGGAGAGAAGTAGGGACAGGGATGTGCAAACACTGTGCTTTTGAGGGGGAAATACCCTGAAAAGGTGTTTCAGTGATTGCCCTTCTTCCAGCTCGCATGGCTTTGCTTCTACTGTGCTCCTAAGGAGAAATACCTTATTAATCGGACAGCTCTCCCTGCCCACCATGGTTCTGAGCTTGAACTATTAATCTTGTTTGGTATCTTGGTACCATAGTGCATTAACAATTGCTTCATTGTGGGCTGGGGACTTAAGTCAGTAAAATATAGCTTCCCAATAGCAAAACCAGAGATGTTTTTCATGTCACAGGCCTGGCACTCTATTTCCTGTGTATAATGTACACCTCCACTGCGCCCAGCATTTCCCAAAGACATGTGTGTTGTGATCCAGGAGGAGTGCTATAGCCAGCAGGACACTGTCTCCCAGGCCAGAGCAGAGGACTGCACTGGTTCCATGTGGCTCCATACCCCAGGTGCTCAGCATTGGAACAGACTGCCCAGGGCAGGGCTGGAGTCACCGTCCCTGCAAACCCACCGTGGAGACGAGGTCCTCAGTGCCATGGGTCAGTGGTGGCCTTGGCAGTGCTGGGGACGGTTGGACTGGATGGGCTTAAAGGGCTTTTCCAGCCTGATTGACTCCATGATTCTTCACATAAGAAGAGGACGGATGGAGGAGCCCCAAGGGGTTTCATCCTCTCCTGAGGCTGTGACTGGTTCTGCCTTCCCAAAGGAGCATTTCCTCCTGTCCATTGCTCTGCTTCTGTGGCCTTCCAGAACACACAAGTCTTGCAGAGCAGCTGGATTCTTATCTCCACAGAATGCCTGCCCCAGGCTCAGACTCAGGCAGTATAACCTCTCTGGAAGGGGGCCGAGGGTGGGTGATCACATACATCTTGAATTAGGATGCTGCGTTTAACTCCTCCTCACGCTGTCTGTGCTGCTCCATCTCTGCATTTCATACCTGTTTCTGCAGCTCTCCAACCTGTGGTTTCATTCATTTTCCCTTCTCCAAAGGGAGAACTAACTCCAAAGGGCTTCATTCTTCAACCGGCATCACAGCAACCCCACTCTGGAGAACAAGTTTGACATCCCACGTGGTTCCTCCATCCGGAAGGTTGGTTAAGCAGCATGTTGGTGCCATGGATGATGGGGAAAACATTCTTACGTGGATGCTGTGAACTCAGAGTGTGGTGGACATCCATATCCTACCCAGGGCTGCAGAACTCTCCCATCTCCCTGATGTGTATGTTTCCCAGGAGGACACAATAGGAGGAAATCATCTCCTCCACTTGTTACCTTCCACCCCCCTCTAGTGGCTATGGACCCGGCTGGGTCTGTGGTGGAGTCAGGGAGCACAGTGCTGCAGGCTTGTTAATGCCTCCTTTCCTCCTTAATGCCATCTGAAGGCCACAGGATGGGTTCTTGCTCAGATCTAGAGAGATGTGCACCCATGAGACACATCTCTGTGGTCTAAGCCATGAGCCAGGGTGATGGAGATGGGAGAGGTCACATCCTGCAGCTTCTTTTCTTGCTTTCTTTAATATATGTATATATTTGTTTAAAGTAATTTTCTTTTCTCCTTTAAGAACTGAAACTACAATTGGATACAAGGCATTAAATCTCTCGTCTCCACCCCCCACCTTTGTCTCAAGCCTATAAGATTATAGGGGTTTTGGTTTTATCTGTGGCCTGAACCAATTCAAACATGTGGCCAAAAGCCTGGAGAAGAAAGATGTTGTTAATCTGATGCTCTGGCTTCAGTTTCTGACACTGTCAGCTTCTCAGTGAGTTAGAAATGAGTAGATGAGAATGGAGCTGAGATGGGATAATAAATATCAGGCAAGGACCCCCCCTTAGTTGCTCTGCTGTCGCCCCCAGCGATGTTTCAGAGCTGGCGGTAATAACTGCTGAGCAAACATCTGCGTGTGTGTGCATCTCCTTCATGTTAATGCTGATATGAGGGAGCTCCTCCCCATGCAGGAGCAGAGTGGAACGCCTGAGGCTTAACATGGGGCCTGTGACTTGTTTTTCCCTCTGTGACCCATCAGACCTGACCTTCATGCAACCCGGAGCTGGTGGGCTCCATCCATGCCTCTGCAAGTCCATGGCTCCAGCACTTCAGCTTTGCAAGGCTTGGAGACAGTGTGGTGGTACATTGCTCCTGGCCTCTGTCACCAGCTGGGGTTTGGATGCCACGGAGGAGAAATGTCCTACCTAGAGCAGACCTCAATGATGTCTTCCAGAGGGGTCTTTGACGTGAGATGATAACATCCCTGACTCCAATTGATGGGATTAGCACTGAGAGAAACAACTGCCCTGCCTGCATAGATGGGGAGATGCTGCGGCAAACCCAGCCCCAGAAAGGAACCCAGGTACCTCCACCTCTCGCCATGCCCCCCATCCTCTTGGGAGCTTCCCTACCAGCCTTCCTTGGGAGCAGTCCTGACCTGTCTCCCAGCATGGGTCTGGGGACTGTGGTGGTTGACTGAGCACTGAGATTCCTGCTTTCCCCTCCTCCTGTTTGGAAGTTGGGAAGCTTCCAACATGAGTCACTGTCCGCCTCTTCTCCATAATTGGCGTGCTGGGAGTTGCAAGTATGACTTTGGTGTAGTCTACTAGAATTAATCAAAGTACATCTTACACATTTAAATGCAGTAAAACCATCATCCGGCCAAATCCCTCCTGACTGGCACAGCCTTAGCCCCAGTCCTCTCCCTCTGCTCTTTCCTCCTCTTTCTTTCTGGTCTCTTTCATCTTTCCCTTTTAGCACTGTTTCCCACCAGTGTTCCCAACCAGTGTTCCCAACCTCTTTTCCCTTTAACTTTGGCAGAGCCCTTCTCGAGGAGGTTTATTTTTAACATGCAAGTTTTGCAGCCTTGTGTCCATGAATGTCTCACTGAGGTGGATGTAGGGAAGTTGGTTCTTTGGGCTTTGTTTGTTGGTTTCACAGGCATTTGACATCTTAAATAAAGAGAACAACTTTACCATTTAACAGCAGGAATGAAACCAAGTGACCTCCCTAACTGCTTCTTTCAACTTCCCATGTTAAAGCCTCTTCATTTTGCACTGATTTGGAAGTTCAGGTTGGATATAAGGAAGAAGCTCTTTACTGTGAGGGTGCTGAGGCACTGGAATAGGGTACCCAAGAAAGCAGTTGCTGCTCCATCCCTGGCAGTGTTCAAAGCCAGGACTGACAGGCCCTGGGTGACATGGTGAGTTGTCTCTGCCTGTGGATGGGGGTGGAACTGGATGATCTTAAGGACTTTTCAAACCCAGACCATTCTGTGATTCTATGATTTCAGGAGTGACCAAACTTTCTGAGGATCAAAAAATGTGATTTGGGCATTTTTCCCCTCTCTGTTTGCCATCTTGTTGTTCTATGGTAGCCTATAGGGTGGAAGGGCTCTGGTTGCTGGTAAGCTGTGTGCATGGGGAAGACCATCTCCAAAGCACTGCCTGGAGATGCATATTGGTGAAGAAGCACCCTCTCCAGCCAGCTCAGGGTAGGTTTAGAGGTGGGATGCTCACTGATGCAGTGTTGGTGTCTTTTAGAGCAGTCTTGAGGCTCTGTGCTTGGACTGGTTAAGGCAGGAGAGGGCCACCACAAGCAGCTTCTCCTGAATGCCAGCACACTGCACCATGCATCTACAACAGGGGACAGTGCTTCCAACTGTGTGTTCCTGCATCTTCCATCACAGCAGCCTTTCCTAAGGTCTTCGTGGTGGGGCATTGGTCATTAACCAAGACACTTCTCTGCCTGCTCTCTGTAGCTAGAAAGGACAAGCAAAGATTTGCTATGGTTGTCCAAGGTCTTGAACTGAAGACCTCACCTCAAAAAGGCAAGGACTGCTTGCAAGGGGGAAGCTGCAGGCATCCATTCCCCATCTAAAACATCTCCAGTAAGAACCACGCTTTACAGGTTAATGGCATAACTATGTTAGAAGTGTGTTGAAACAGAATATAGACTTTCATGCAGAGAGTTGCGCTGCTGAGATAAAAGGCATGTTGCAGGAGTGGCTTGATTTGGGGATTTAACAGTGCAGGTAGGAATGCTGAAGGTTTGGGGCAGCAGGAGTGCGGGGAGAGGCTGGTCTCCATCTGGTATTTGCCTTTGTAACGATGAAATGTTTCTTTCCTGAAAGCAGGATACAGATTTCCATGTCTTTTGATGCCCACAGTGTGTGCCATAGCTTGAATTCCTCCCAGCTGACTGGTAAGCTCTTAAAGACAAACTTTTCCACTGGCCTTCTGCATTCCTTCTTCTTTTACCCAGCTCTGTTTTCAGTTCTCAGGATATAAGTAGGCGTCAAAAACTGGGGGAAAAAAACATCTCAGAAAGTTGAAATACTGATTTGGGATGAATGGAAAAAAACGAAACATTGGACATTTCAGGCAAAATATATAAAGGAATAAATAAAAAGAGATATTTGAGTCAGCCTGAAGTGAGATATTTTACTTGGATGCTGACTGCTTTATATTGTAAAAAATTAGAAAGAAGAAGAGATTTCGAATCAAAGTCTCTTTGGAGTTTCCTTTAGGAGCATCAGAAATATGCCTTCCGGAGAGTTTGCCAGATTTTGTTGCTGTTAAAAGCAAAACCTCCATGAAATTGCTGCAAATAGTTGTATTTTTTAAAATATCCATTTAAAAGCATTACCCACCTCTATTCCCTTTGGCTTTTTATGGCTTCCATGAGGCCCACATAGCAATCCCCACATATTAACTGTGCTCTGCGTTGTAGGAGCTGCACATCTGCAAGTCAAATTTCACCTGGAGGTGACTGTCAGTAAAGCTGAGGACAGAACGTGAGAGTCTATGAGTTAATGAAGAGGAAGATGGGGTTTTGCACCAACTTGGGAAGCCATCACAACAGCACAGGCCTGTAGCGTGTGCTTAGATGCAAGTGTGTGCTCAAGTCCTATTTGGCACACGTTTGAAGTGTTTTCCTGAGTTAAGGCCTTCAGTTTCAACCTCCTGAAAAGTTCTGGCAAAGCATGAAATGTGCTTAGAGACGAGAAATGAAAACATGTCGTAGTTGGCAATAACCTTTCAGTTTTGGGAGATGTTCATTTTATAGGTCAAAGACATATGGGAAAGAACCGTGCATTTCCCAAATAACAATGCATAGCATTGGGAACAATTTAATCTGATCAGCAACATGGGCTTGGGTCGTTATGAATCTTGGATGCAGTCAGCCACATGCTGCAAAACCTGGCTGGAATGGGATGCCAGCTAGCTAAGGATGGATGAGCTCTGATGGACTGATGAATGAGATCCCACCTGCGCCTACAGGCTGGTGGTCCAGCTGATGACAACCAGCAAGCATGGGGTGTCCAGGCTCATAGGGCTGAGCACTGGCCACATGTATGTCCCTTGCACCTTGTCTGAAGAGGTCCCCAGGGGCTGGTTGTTCCAGAGGCAAGATCCAGAGCTCCTTCAGAGCCATCCCGGCAGAGGCAGTGTGCCTGTGAGTGGGAAGTCACTCAACTCCAATGCTACAAGCGTTCTGCAAAGACCTTGGCAGTGTGAACTCGGGGGGAGCCAGAAACATGATAAGGGTGGACAGGCATAGCATATGTGTGTGGGGGTGCAGAGGTCAGTGCAGACACATAAAGCTTCATCCAAAGAGAGGGAGGCTCAGCAGTGTCTGCACAGGGTCCTTCACAGACTTCTTCTCTTGTGGGAACCAAGCTCGTCCCCCCTCCTCATCCCTCAAGGAGTGAAGTGTTGAGTCAAGGCAGGTTGTTCTCCATCCCAGAGGACGGGGTTTTGGAGGGAGCTCATTAGAGTTCAGCGCTGCATTCTGCAAGATAATGGGAACATCCCAGCCAGCAGGACTTGGCTTGGGATTTTGACTGTACAAAGGAAACCCCAGGCTCACGAGGGGATTTGTTATCCCCCCTGCTGGCCACTTGGCTCTGTTTCAGATCCAGCCTATAAAAGGCATTGGAAGTATTAGATGAAGGAGTTTGATTGCACATCCACTGCATCGGTTGACCCCGGAGTGACAGGGCCCCATGGACCCTTTATTTTTATCCTGGGCTGGGATTGCTCTTCAGTTTTGCAAGGGAGTTGGAGGCTGGGGACTGTGTGACTTCCAGGACAGGATGCAAGCCCAGAGCAAAGAACCCACCCTCTGCCAGTAGCCAAAATCCACAGCCTGATTTTCCTTCAGGTTCAAGAGTATGTTTGTGTTGGTAGACCAGAGAGTCCTGGAGGGGACAATAGAGGCATGAGTGTGTTCCAGCCCCTTTTCCAAATGGGAAAGCCTGAGTAAGGTAGAGAGGGCATCACTCACAGCTTCATTTCAGCTTCTGAGCCTTTCAGGCACTGCAGAGATCTATCTCTGTTGCTGCTTTCATTAGGGCATCACCCGGGAAAACTCCCCGCTGAGGATCTGCTGGTGGTGTCAGCAGATGTCTTAGGGTAGATAAGATGCAAGTGGTGCATGCTTTTGTTGCTCTATTTACTCAACCTGCTGGAGGAAGCATTGTGGTCCCACTGAAGAGCACAAGAAGAGAACTAGGCTTAGACCCAGACTTGGACAACGCCAGGTTTGTCCTTTTCCCAGCATTCTTCCTCCAACCTCTCCTCCTCCTCCTCTTCATTGCAGCGGTATCCACACGATGGCACCAACCCATAGGCACTGTACTTCGAGCTGAGTTAGTGGGGGGGGGTGTGGTGTGTGTGAATAACCTAGGAGGGGGAAATTGTCCTCAGCAGCCTTGAGTGGGGTGGAAAAGCAGAGCTGTGTGGAAGATGCATACATTTACTCCTGGCTCTGGGGGATGTATAGGTTCTGTCTGTAGCAAGTTCACCCTTGGTTGTGATGGGTTGTTTATGCTATGTCTCACCAGGGTATAAATAATAACACCGGGCTATTGCTGAGCATCATCTACAACAGCCTGGTCCTCTGAACTCACCCTCTGGTTTTGGACAATCCTGTTTCAGTGTGGTCAATGGGAGCTGAGACCCAGCTGCAACCATCTAACGTGTTTTTAACCGGGACCCTCCTGTGGGATGTGAACCTACAGCTCCAGGGCAGAAAGTGCATTCAGCTCCAGAGAGGTTCAGGTTATCCCAGCAGGCTTTCTACATGCAGCTGTGAAAAGCAGCTCCTTGCTTCTCCTTGAGCACCTAAATCCCTTAACCTCCTTTGAAACTGGCTGTCTAAATCACCTCCTCTGGTTTGCTTTTTGGACACTGAGCTTTAGCTGGACCCCAGGAGTAAAAGCAGCAAACCTGAAAGCCAGCTGTGTTTTTTGTCCTTGTTTTCTCTTCCAAGTGAAGCGAGCACATGAATTCCTGACCATGGGGTTTGGTTTTCCAGCACCCAGCATGTCAAAGGGGTCACTGACGCTGTGGGATCACGGGTGGCAGAACCATTAACACCAGGCAGCTGGAGTGCCAATCTGGCATCTCTGTCACCTTTATCTTTCTAGTAGTCCTGACTACATCAATTGAAGTGCAGGGCATGATAGCAGCCAGAACTTCCTAGACAGCCTGGGACTCAGGGCAATAAGGAACTGCCCTCTGGTTTTGGGGAATGAAATATCCCTCCTATTCAAGAGAATATGATGGGGGGAAAAAAGTCATTTTGGGGGTATTAAATGAAGATTTATGAGCCAAGCTCTTTGAGGAGGGAGGTAGAAGGAGGCGATGGTTTAGTTTAGAAGTGAAATCGTCTGCTTCAAGCCTGACCTTTGCCTTCTCCTGACCCTAATCCTAATGAAGGGGAAAGGATCTGGTCATATAAACATGTCACAGCATGAGGTTCAGTTGATTAAGGTCTGATTACAGCCGAGCTGGACCAGAGGTAGCTGCTCCTGGTCCACAGTGTGCTGTGGTGCTGGGATGGAATCCCCATATCCTGTCTCAGGCAGATGTGTGTGCTGCAGCCTCCTTTCAGAGAGCTTCTGCCTTGATGTGTAGTGCCCTTTCTTGCCCTAATCTCCTAAAGCCCTGCACTATGGGGAGGGATTGGATGTAGACAGAGGAGACGTCGTGCACCACACGGCACAGGATGGAAGCTGTTTCTTTAGCAGAAACACATTGCTTCTGCAGCATTTGCATCAAAACCATTGGCATTGTTGATTTAATTCTATTTTAATGCAGCATTAACAAGCATGGGCTCACAAGGGCAATGCTGAAGCCCCAGTGCAGGAAAGCGGAGTTTAGCATGACCCAAACTATATAACCTGAGAGCAATACTTCATATGCAGAAAATGGGTCAGACTTGAAGCCTGAATGAGCCGTCCATCTCCACACTGGGGT
Source organism: Bolborhynchus lineola (assembly GCA_025448015.1). Lineage (NCBI taxonomy): Eukaryota > Metazoa > Chordata > Aves > Psittaciformes > Psittacidae > Bolborhynchus > Bolborhynchus lineola. The sequence goes on from JAOEHX010011592.1 coordinate 32,241, forward strand.
ATTCACATGTGGTCTGTAAGAACAGGCGGGTCCTTTCTCACTCTTTTCTGTACTGCATCCCAATCCTCTTCTTCCTCTGCATCCCTCCCTTCCTTCAGACTTGCAGCTCCTTTTTTGTGCATGTAGAAGGTGGTGCTCACTGTTGTTTCTCCAGAAGGGATAAATCTCCCCCCCCCCAGCCCATTGCCATAATATGAGGTTGGGACTCAAGGTCTGATGATGACTTACTTTTCTGCTGGCTTTTAGGTGGTACAAGTTCCCTCCATCACTCAGCTTGTCCTGGCACCCTGATGAGACAAGGATGTTCTGTGATGGCAACCAGTGACTGCAGCACAAGCCTGAACTTGAGCTGCCCACAGACAACATCCCCACCTGTTTCAATGTGATGGCACAAGGCATGATGCCTGGGTGTAGCTGATGGTGATGATGTGATGGTGTAGCTTTGTTGCTGCTGAGAGAGGGGTCGCAGGAAGTCTGCCTGTGGGAAAGCAAGCCGGGTGATAAATGAATCATGTAAATATCTCCCCAGCCAGATCATGTATCCCAAGGGAAAAAAATATAGTGGGGAAAAAAGGGAAATTGGCTTCCTTCAAGGCCAAGATGTCAAAAATTGAGGGCAGGCACAAGCACATCCACCTCCCCCTAATGCAGAGCTGCAGATGTCATTCCTGTGCTCACCTATCCCCTATCCTGGGAGGAAGAGACCAGAACTCCAATTACCCCCACCACACCACAAGGAGCTGTCTGAGGACAGATGTCTTCATGATCACCAGGAGTATCGGTACCCATGAGGTAATACATCCTGGTGCCTCGTGTCTGCCAGAGGGAAGGTGGCAATCGTGGGGCAAGGTTGTGACCATGGGCCTGGATAGACACTGGGTGTGATTGTCACTGTTGTGTAGAGGAAGCTCGGATGAAAGAGACCAGTGGAGAGGGACGGAGGTGTCCAGGGGAAAGTGATGGAGGGAAAGGAGGGCAAACAAAGAGGTCAGAGGCCTCATCTTGGATGGAGGCTGAAAAGTGGCCAAGTTTGGCCATGTATAAGGCTTATGCCTGGGTCTGGCAAATGTGTGGCTGGCCCCATGGATGGCATGAGCCACACCAGTGTGCTGCGAGGGGCTGTGCCCATGGGTCTCCCTGCCCAGCATTTTGGTTCCATCACCCCACTAGGGCTTGCCCTGACTGATGTTTGGATGGAGACCCCCATGCAGCCCCCAGCTGAGCACCCAGAGGGGTGAGGAGGAGGAAGATTTTCAGCCAGCAACTCTTGCTGTCCATAAGGAAGCAAAGGGCTGCGGAAAGAGAGGGGTCAGGGTCAAAACCCAGCATTGTCAATGCCAGAGCTGAGCCTTGGATCCAGACCCAGGCGGGCCGGGGGATCGTGGCACGATCTCCACCTCCCACGGTGCTCCCAAGCCGCTGTCTTGCGCATCGCCAGGACCATTCCAGCTGGTTGGACCATTCCTTACCCAGTTCCTGCTGAGTTTCCACCAGATCACTAATTTGGGAAAGCAAGCCACAGTCTGGCATGCCTCTCTTGAAAGAGGACTCTGAAATAGGGGATGTTAGGAAATTTCATTAGGGATCGTGTGGCCATGTGCGAAGCAGAAATGTTTCTTTTCAACTACGTACCCCGGACAACTCGAAGACGTGATGAACTGCAAATGACCCACAGAGCCCATTGTTTCCAGTAGCTGGTGAAAAAGCCACATTGACTGAGGCAAGCATGACAGAGGCGGGCTGAAAACAATGCTGCTTCAAGTGGTGGCGTGAAGCTGGGTGGGAGAGTCTCCTTCAGCCGGGTGACTTGGGGAGGGCTGGGGCACATAGAAGGAAAAACCTATTGCAAGTCCTCCAGCTTCAAACTATGATTGCTGAGAGCAGCTTCATGCTGCCGCATCATGCTGTTGAGTGCAGCATCGCAGACTCCACTGGAAGCTCATGCTCTGGATGTATTCATCATCCAAGCTGGATAAGGGAGCCTAACCCTTTTGTAAGTGTTGGCCAGAGGAAATGTGACTTATCTGAAAGAGATGAATCATGTTTCAGCAAATGGTTCCTGCAGAAAGACTTTTCACACAGCCTTTGTTTCGGGTTTTGGCAGCTCTGGAGTTGCCAGCCTTAGCAAAAGCTGTCCCTCCCACCCACTCTTCTTGAATAGGAAGGAAGAAATGAAAGCAGAGGGGATGTGGAAGGCTAAAGCCATCACCACTGCTGCTCTGTGCTGTGCGGGGTATGTAGCTTAAAGGCAAACTGCAAAGGACATCCCCAGATGAAGGCAAGGGGAGCTGTGTGCTCGGCTCCTCTTGCAAGCGTGCCTGTACAAACCCAGTCAGGCACTGAGGTCTGTTGGAAACCTGCCCACAGTTCCTTCCTTCTTTCCTGGAAACTGGTACTTTGGGAAGGAGGAAGGGGGAGATCTCCAGTTGGCATTTCAGAAATGGGAGGTTCGAGGAAGAGGAAAGCAGGGGGAGGCAGGCAGGCAGGCAGGCAAGGAAGAAGGCAGGTAGGCAGGAAAGAAGGAAGGCAGGCAGGTAGGAGAGAAGGAAAGAAGGAAAAGGAAGCTACTTTTTGACTTGCAGCTCAATCCTTAGCTCTTTGTTTCCTTCTGCAAAGGCTTTGACAAAGTTCCTCTCTGCCTGCAGGGAGGCAGCACCATCTGCAAGCGCCATCCAGGGTCACAGCTCAGGAGGGGTGGGAGGAAAAAGTCCATCTTGATCCTGAAGAACTTCAAATGTTATTCTTCCCGATGGTAGGGAATTTGTCATGGGAAGGCAGTTTCATTCCTCTGCCTGGTAGGCTCACTGGTCGGTTTAAACTAGACCCCTGGGGGGAACATGGCCTTTAAAAGCTCCATTTGCTCCCAGTCATTTTACGCAGTAACCCAAGCTGAAGCGAAAGATCCTTATTTAAATATGAATTAAGCTCCAGCCTTATTCTTCCCTGTGTTATTTTCCTTTGAGGTTTACTTTGATATGATTTCAAAGACTTGAAGCTAACAAAATGTTGGGAATATTTAAAGTGACAGGAGAGTTCTGGGAAAGGATTTAGGAGGCAACTGAAGTCTTTCAGTGCAGGGCTCTGAAACGAGGCAGGAAATCATAAAAGGGCTGAGTGCACTTTACCATGCTCAAACCAAATCCTGAGACTATAAAGGCCATCAAAAGACATCAAAAGCACAAAAAGCATCGAGATGCAGCTGAAAAACCTACATCCTTTTGAATTATCCCATTAAAATGCGTGTGAAATGCTGGTAATGTATGGCATTTGCTTATTAGTGAGGTTTGGGTGACCAGCTTATAGCTACTGATTTAGTGCTAGAAGTGGGGAAAAGAGTTACAGATGAGACGAGAACTCATGGTTTCTCATGAGTAAATACCTCTCAATACTCAGGAAGTATTGAAAAGATGTGGAGATGTGGCACTTAAGAGCATGGTTTAGTGTTGAACATGGCAGTGCTGGGATAATGGTTGGACTTGATGATCTTAAAGGTCTTTTCCAACTGAAATGAATCTATGGATCTATGATTTTTGAATAATCCCATTGAGTTATCCTATGAAATATTAGTTATCCCATTAAAACATGGGTGAAATGCTGGCAATGTGTATAGCATTTGCTTATTATTGAGGTTTGGGTGACCAGCTTATGGCTATTGATTTAGTGCTAGGAAGTGGGAGAAAGGGTTAAAGATGAGACAAGAACTCCTGATTTTGAATGCATGGTGAAGACAGCATGTGTGAGTGCTGAAGGGATGGGTTGTGAAAGAGGGTCTTCTGCTGGGCTTGACCTCTTTTTTTGTCCTTCGTGGCTGAAGCAGTGCAGGAATAGGCTTTGTCTGCCTGAAGAAGATGAAGGAGGGCCCCAAGGGAAGGATCTTCTCCTCCCAAACCACTCTGCATGCCAGCCATAGAGGTGGGGCTCACCATGGTGTCCCAGGGCAGGGATTGGGAAAGGAAAACTCAACCCCTTGGGGAATTAGGGTGGACGGTGTGAGGAATACCATTGAAGAAAGCCCTCCTACCATGCAAGAAAGAGAAGTAAATTTATCCCTGTTATGTCCTGTGCATGACAACACAGCAGTGGATATAGGATCTGAGTTTTACCTTTACTTCAGCTTCTTTCGAACTAACCCGCATTGCTGGCTCATGCAGGATGAACTCAGACAAGAGGAAAAGCCTTTTCAGCAGCTGATTGAGACACGTGTCTCTCTCTTCATCAATCCCAGTGTGTTTTCTGTTAGGAATCTGTTATCCGGAGAGTTTACAGCTCTCCAATTGTCAGGACTTTTTGGAGCATTTGACAGTGTCAGTTCTCCCCTGGGAACTGAAACCACTCGCCCCCTTCCAATGGCACTGCTGTTTTCTGACCGGCCTCACCAGCTTTTACAGTTACTACTGGTTTTACCTCAAAAAGGCAAACTTGGATGGGGCTTGGAGCAAGCTGCTCTAGTGGAAGGTGTCCCTGCCCATGGGGGCTGGAGCTGGAGGAGCCTTATGGTCCCTTCTAACCCAAACCATGCTATGATTCTACCTCTGGGTTCCAGGTTTGTCTCTCCAAGGCCATTCACCCAGAGAAGCCTTGGCTAACTCCCAAAATTCATGGAAGAGTTACCACTGGATGCTTGTGAGCATTAATTTTCACTAGGAGTTGCTAGTGCACTTTGCAGAGTTGATCTACTGTAACAGGTCCTTAAATGCTCCTTCATAGACCTCCACAGAGCTTAAATGCTCCTCCAATAGAGCATGGGGTTCAGCAATTCTGATGCCCTGTAGCATTAAGGAAAGCACATGGCAACTATGGTGGGTGCTGCTGTGGCTGCATACATCTGACTTGTGGCTGGGGTAGGTCTGACCATCTCCTCCTGGTCCTGGTCATGCGCTGGGAGAGCAAAGCAGCACAACAGGCTCCTCTGACAAGCCATTAATAATGCTGAAGCTGGATTTGGGTTGGAAAAGTGTCACTCCCTGTGGTGAAATCAATTTGGTTAAAGAGGGGAAGTTCAGGTCCAACCCAAACCATTCGGTATGCTTCTAGGGTGCAATCTGGAGTATCGTTAATGATTCACCAAATGAGAGAAACCAAGGCACAAAGATGCATCCCCTGGGGGGGGGGGGGAAACAGAGGGGAAATTCTGTTCTCTGCACTGCACGACATCTGTTAAACTCACCTTCTTAAATGGTATTTTTGGCTCTGCTGGTACCAAAAGGCCAGCCTGAGATGTCGTTGACTTTCAAGAAAATAAGAGCTTCTAATGGATGCGATGTATTTTACGCTATGCAACTGTGCTTGGTTTAAAATAAACATGTGACGTTCAAGCTCTGAACCCTACCAGGCAATTAATGCATCTGATACACGCATGTATGCTCTTGATTTGGCATGTGAAAATGTTTTTCTCTGAAGCTGGTTTAGATGGAATGACATGATTTAGTTTTTAATGGCTCTAGACACCACAGAGTTGCTTCCCCCC